>JAQZBX010088379.1:0-12752 GCA_029593785.1 Cabassous unicinctus | reverse complement strand
CAACCATTTGAGCCACATCTGTCCCCCTGCTATATCTCTTAAGGTTGACCAAAGATACCTAGAGTTACAGTCATTTCCCATACAGGATGGTCATATAATAAATCAGGCTTAGTTTATCACCAGCATTCTAAAAACCAGACCTAGGGAGAAAAACTAGGTCTGGGGACACATGCATGGTTTCTAATATAGCGAATGTTTATCCTACCCTGATTATCACAAAATCAGGACAGCGAGAATATTCATAGTTAAGATACTTTTTAATATGGAAATATTTTGACCTGTTCAAGTCTAAATACTCACCAGATGACCATCAGAGAAAAACAACAACATAGAATACTGGGAAATTATCTTGCAATCTGGCATTTACCCAAAGTGTGTTTGGGTGAAATATGTTACAGAAAAAAAAATAGAAGTAAAATTATTCTACGCTGAGTGGGGGGAAGATATTTTAACTTCAATTAGTTCACCTTGCAGTCTCTTCCCACTCAATTCCCCTCAGACTCACTTCCCTTCCTGTTGGGTTGCACCAGAGCATCTGGGCACACTTTCACGGCCTAGCTAAGAGGAAGGTGAATTCGGGATTTTGTGAGGTTTATGGAATTTTTCGGCTTTTTGAATTTTGTAATGTGTCATGCTGAAGAGTTTTAACTAATTGTGTACTTATAATTTTATATTCCTTTTTTGAAAGAGAGTCCTCCAAACTGCATAAGCTGCAGGCTCCAGAAAAGCTGGATCCACCCCTGCCTGAATGCTGCATAGTACTTGACACATACAATTTGTCGTGTGAACTAACACACGTGCTCACGTACCTAGGGCAAGCTATTTACCACCTGTAAGTTCACCACCTCTCCTATATGGTGATGTGTGGTTCTAATGACAGCATGTGTCTGTCATTTGCCTTTAGCCTTTTCAGGGCTGCCATTTTCTCAGACTTTATGAACACTTTAGTCTTCCCCTCGTTATGTTATCTCCCTACATTTAGCTCTTGCTTTACAGCCATATCTTCTCTCCGCTCTAACAATCTGAATTTGAAGTCAAGGCTGGATAACTGAGTGGTAATAGCAAACAGGCCAGCTGGAAATATAAGATGAGGCGTGAGCAGAGGTCAGGACTGGAAGGCCACATGTGGGAG
The DNA here is from genome assembly GCA_029593785.1 of Cabassous unicinctus. Lineage (NCBI taxonomy): Eukaryota > Metazoa > Chordata > Mammalia > Cingulata > Chlamyphoridae > Cabassous > Cabassous unicinctus. The sequence continues at coordinate 11,620 of JAQZBX010088379.1, read as the reverse complement.
TCTTCAAGGAGACTTGTGCTTGAAAACACAAGACTAGATGAGCTCTCCTAGAAAGAGAGGAGAACGGAGTGGGCCCGGGGGAAAACCCACACAGCAGAGGGAAAGCGCGAACAATAGACAAAGAAAGAAAGCACTTGGCAGAGAACCCGCAGAGTTCATGGAAACCTAAAGCACACTTTGTAAAGTATAAATTAGTCACATAAATCCCCTGCGTAGACTCCACACTGAGTTCCCACTGCACTGCCACAGCCACCAAAGCTTCCAGTGGCCTGGCGCCACCTCCTCTCTGACCTGTCTCCTCTCTCGCCATGTGCCAGCCACAATGGCCTTTTGCCGACCCTCAAACATATGATGTCCATTTCTACTTTAGGACCTTTGTGCTCGCGCATCCCTCTACCACAACTTTCTGCAGGGGATCCTGGCTCTCATCCCATCTAATCACACACACACCCCATTCTCTAGCCTATCACTTTGTTGTATTGTCCTGACACATACCCCCGTCTGAAATTCTTATTTTTTTTTTATTTGTTTGCCTACTTATTGTTGTCTCTTCACTCCCAAGTGGACTCTGGGAGGAAAGGGATCTTGTCTGTCCTCTCTCTGCTACATCCTTAGTGCCTGGAATAGTTCATGGCATTAAATGGGGACTTAATAAGAAATAAGAAAGAGTAAAATGAGTGACCGTCATAAGATCAGCTTCCATCAAAATAGCAGGGAAAAGCCAGACTGTATCAAGTTATGGAGAAGAAATGGAGGCAGGAGCTAGAGACTACTTATTCAACACATACACACATATATACACCTTTAGGGGGAAGACAGGAGGGAGAGATTTTTGATAATGTAGTATAGTTATATATCATACCTCCTAAAAGAGCTGCCTTTCTAGATTGTGTATATAAACATTCTAACTGGATCACATCTGATTTCTTCTTCCAAGGATTCTCCCAGAGAAAATTCTGGCCCTTACCCATCATGCCTGAAATTCTTACTTAAGATGATAATAAATTTTTAAAAATCAAATAGAACAAAAAAGTGTCAGTTACTTCAAGTTCTATATTAAAAACACAAGGTTGCAGAGAACCCAAAGTTGTGGGGGCTGTCAGTGAAATCTGGGAAGTGAGGCAATATCAGCTTGTAAGAACACTTGGTACTTATTTGCCCACAGTCCACAGCTCCAAAAAAATTCCTTTGAAGACTGGTGCTGCTCCTAATTGTTCCTGCAGTTTCCTGCAGCTGTATATCTTATCTTTGGGTCTCTTCCCAGAAACCTGCCATCTCAGTGGTGACAGGCGGAAACACTATAAAGTGCCACTGGGGTGAAAGGTACACTGTTTCTTTTCAACTGTGGACAGGGATGAGCCTAGTGGAGGACTTATATAACATCTCCAAGTCAAAGGTTTTGCTCAAGTCTGAGAAGTGGTTTTTCCCCTCTGCTCATGCCAGAAACATCAAGCAGCCTCTTGCAGCAGCTAAGAAGCTCAAACTTGACAGGAACTGACATCATGTGGCTGTTGGCCAGGCAGGTTAAAATAGTTACCATAGTTCTCTTTGCTTTATGGCTAGAACATGCTGCTTTGGAGTTTGTTTGCCTCCTCAGAATGAAAACAGGAGAAAAGGCAAAGAGACGTATATACAAAACCAGACAGAAAAGGTAGGAAAAGATCACATTAAATCATTAGACAGCAAGAGCTACAAAAGAAAGCTGACTTCAGCAAGCACAGCTTAAACAAAAATGGTTGAAATCACCCAACAGATGGCAATTAGTTGAGATGTACATGCTTCTGTGTCTAAGTCAAGACATAGATGGTAATATAAGTTGCTAAAAACAAATTTGCACAAAGTAAATGTATAATCTAGAAGCTGATTTCAGGCAAAAGCCACTCCCTGTTCCATTCTCGAAGCCAGAATTATCTGTACTGACATGAAATACAGTGCTTTTAAAGATATCTCCACCCATGCCCTGTGACACTTGAGCTAATGAAACTTCTAGATCAAGACCAGGGATGGAGCTATTAATTACAGCTGAGAAGCTTGATGGGGCTAATGACCGGCAATTGGGCACTGCTTTTGGTGTACAAATTAGCTTAGAGGTACAGGGCTTGCTGAGACCAAGTTATAGGCAGCATCCTCCAGCAGGGAAAAAAAAGAAAGGTGAGAGAATTTAAGGTCTAGAAAGTGACATCATTCTTCATGTTGTGAAGCTCTAGGAAGACTGCAGGGTAGGGAAGGACAAAATGGCACTGCAGAGCACCTGGCCAATGGGGAAATTGAGTTGTAGTGACAGAGCAAGGAGGACTGGGGGTGGGGGTCACCTAATTAATCAATGTAGGCAGGAAAACTCTGATGTCAGAGGCCCCAGGCTTATTGTGGGCTCTACCACTAACAAACTTTCTAAGCGAAAAAAATATATCTATTTTATGACTCCCAATATAGCATTTAGAAACCCAGAGTGCCAAACCAGCTGAGTTAACTTAGTCAAGTAAGTCCTTTTCCTTCTCAGAGCCTTAATCTTCCTGTGTGGAAAATAACGGTGGCCAGACAAGGGTGTCTAAGGTGCCCTTGCCTACTAAGATTCCAACTTGATGGTAGAGAGGGCCAGTCAGAGGCTGCCCATCTGGCGATGCAGAGCCCAGCCAGAGGAGGCAGTTCTGGAGGGCAGGATATCCTTCAGCTGGAACCAGAAGCCGGAACCAGAAGCCAGAGGGAATCTGCGGGAGTCAGGAAGGAGGCGTCTGCCAGGTGAGTGCAGAACAAAGCCAATGAGTCACTTGCTGCCTCAATAGGAAGCTGCCTCCCTGGGCTGGGAAACGGCCTTGGGACAGCAAGGAGTCCACCAGACAACCCAGGATCTATAGTCAGGCCCTCATTCCAGAGACCTGGGACCAAGGGAAATAAACTCCACCAAGTACTCTAGACCACAAGGAAGCTCCGCCAAGTCCCAGAAATTAGAAAAGGTCAAAAGGAGGAGGGCTTAGGTTAGTTACCCAAAGGGCGTTCAGATCTCTAAACACCAGATTACACCTTCAATGAAGACACCCAGTGAGCCCAGCAGCATCCAACATACTTGGTACAAAACACAGCAGGATATTCTGACTCAGAATAAAAGAATAACATAAACATAAAATGCTAAGGGAATGGGGAAACAGCTTAGATCCAGCTGGCAACAAGCTACTGAAGCAAAAACTCCACTGCCCAAACAGTTATTCAGTTTGCAGTCTCCAGAGAAAATAACATAGTCTTCTCGGTTAGTTGCTACAATTAACACGTCTGCACAACATGTCTGAGGGGTGGAAGAGGGCAAGGGCCCACATGCAAAGGTTCACAGAATCACCCTCGGCGAATGTTATAAGATCTCCATGGACTGAAAATGCTCATATTAGCCAGAATTCAAGAGACAATGGAAATGAAGCGCCATAGCAAAAAAAAAAAGGCATATTAAAATAGGCAAGAAAATTTCTATTTACTTTTTTAACTTTCATAAATGTAATCAACATACAAAACAACACACTGCCTTTTTTATACAGTGAAGATAACATAATCCCCAAATTCATAAATTATCAGTTATTAAAGCTAAAGGACTAGACATTAGCCATTTCCAAAAGTTCTTGAATAAAATATGAACTGTTACATCTCATTTAGAAAGCAATCTAGTAACAGCTATCAAAATTTTAAATATGTACACCTTTATCAAGTAATTGCACTCCTGGGAATCTATTCCATGAGATAAAAGTATCAATAAGGACATATGGACAAGGATGTCTAGTGATTCATTGTTCGTAGTTGCCAAGAACCAAAACAAAGTAAATGCCCATCAAGTGGGAAGTGGCTTGATCCACACTATTCATTAAAAACAAAGAATTAGAGCTACACCTGATGACTTGGAGGAGTTTCTACAAAGTATCTCTGAGTTGGAAAAGATACAGTAGTACATAAAATGATCCAGTTTTCTTAAAACAATAATTTTATTAAAGCTTACATCTGCAGATATGTATGTGTAGGATTATATGAATACAGAAAAATACGGAAATGAATGCACAGGGTCAGTAGTTCTCAGACATTAACATGCATCAGAATCACCTGAAAGGTTTGTTAAAACACAAATTGTTGGGTCCCCTACCCAAAATGTATAGATTCAGTAGATCTGAGGTGAGGTCTGAGAATCTGCATTTCTAGCATGTTCCCGGAAGATAGATGGTGATGCTGTTGAAAATCACTGCAAGTGGTTTCAACAAGAATTACATGGGAAGACAGGAAAAGGGGGCATGAGATTTGGAGGGAGGCGGCAAAGGAGATACATCCAAGATCAAAACAGCTTTTCCATATGATTCCATTTATGGAAATGCATGTGTGTGTGCATACATCCATGTGTGTGTATACATCTGCAAAAACAAATTCCTGAGAGTACTATCACCAAAATGTTAATAAAACATCTTTCAGAGATAAAAGTTCAAGTGATCTATACCTTCTCCTTTATAATTTTACTTACTGTAATATTCTTCATAATGAGAATATTATTTAAATAATCATTTAAAATAGAGCTATTTTTGTTGAAAGAAAAGGAAAAAAGCCTGTGAAACCAACAATTTCTCAAAGAAAAACTTCTGTTTTATTCACAACACTAAACTGATACTTGAGAAAGACTAATAATTACTCTTTAGTTAAAATTTTAAAACAATACAAAAAAGTTCTTGGATGAATAAGTAAACAGTATAACATGTATTTGTTTTATAACTTTCCTTGATCCACAAAAATTGGGAGAAATCTCAATTTTAAAAGTAATTTAAAAACCATTTACCAGCAAAGACATATAACTGCAAAATTTCTTCCTCTCTCCAAATTCAATTAAATACACAGTGTGCACAACCTCTCCTTTAAGCTGCTCTCTGCCACTTCCCATCTCCTTTTATGTACAAACTAGAAAATAAAACTAAGACTAAAAGCAAGAAACTCTCTCATTCAAAAATTACTCTATGACTTACAGTACAAGGCTTTCAAGCTATCAAGTCATGTCAAGTAGAAAGGTATTATGCCAGGAAAAAATAATATTTTAGACCAGTTATACTAATTCTAATTAATACTTACACTGTCACATTTCTCCTTCAGCTTCACAACTACAACTCTCTGCTAGCTTAAAACATACCTCTTTCCTAACTCTGAGTTATCATTTCATCTAAAAATTAAGTGTAAACCTCAAACCAGATTGCATACCTTACTATATTTTCCTACTGGGAACAAACAGCCTGGCCTTGCAGAACTACTTCAGTCCCCCTTAAAGCACAGAAACAGGAAGCTGGCCAGAGGCTGAAAATTGGATTTGTAATGCTCACATCCCTAAATTCTGCAAATTGATATTATAGCACTCTTGGTTGCCAGTCTTATCAACCTCTGCTGCTTCTCTAACCTTATTATACTACAGTGTTTCTCTTTTCTTGCAGTAGCAACTCAATGGACCTCCACGGTTCATTTTAAAAATTAAAGTTGCCCAAAGATCACAAAAATACAAGCATGCAAATATACCCAGCACCCTTCACAGTAAAATTTACAATTCCTGGCTTCCAAAAAAATATTACCATGCATGCCAAGAAGTAGAAAAATACAATCCATAATGAGGAGACAAATCAATCAACCAAAACCAACTCAGAACTGATACAGATGGTAGAATTATGAGACAAGGACATTAAAATAGTCATTAGAACTCAATAGTTACAAAAATTAAGAAGAGATGTGGAAGATTTTAAAAGACACAAATCATACTTCTAGAGATGAAAATTGCAAGTCTGGACTGAAAACACTGGGTAGGACTGATGGCTTATTAGACACTGCATAAGAAAACATTACTGAACCCTAAGACAAAACAGTAGAAAATATACAAACTACAACACAGAGAGAAAAAAATTAGAATTAAAGGGAAAAAAAAGAAATAAAGAGCATCAGTGAGCTGTGGGGTCACTTCAAGCAAACTACTGTATGTGTTACTGGAGGGTCTTAAGGAAGGGGGGAGGGGTGGATTAGTTTCATAGGGCTGCCATGATAAATTGCCACAAAATTGGTGCTTAAAACAATAAAAATATATTCTCTCACAGTTCTGAAGGCCAAAAGTCTGAAGTCAAGGCGCTGTCAGGGCCCTGCTTGCTCTGAAGTCTGTAGGATTCTGGAGGTGGTTGGCAGTCCATGATGTTCCTTGACTCATACATACTCAGTCTCTGCCTTCACCACATGGTGGCCTCTCTATCTTTGTCTCTCTCTGGCTCTGTCTTACTATACCCAATTTTCCTCTCTTTAACGTAACACTAGTCATATTGGATTAAGGGCCCTCCCTAAACCAGTTTGTGCTCTTCTTAACTAATATTTTCAAAGATCTTATTTATGAATATGCTCACACTCACATAACTACGGGTCAGGATGTGAACACGTCTATTCGAACGACACAATTTGATCCATAACAGGTGGGAATATAAATTTATTTAAAGAAACAATATCTTAAAAGTTTCTAGTCTTCAGAAAACTATAAACCCATTCTAACTATCAACTAAAACTATCAACCTAAGAAGCTCAACAAACTCCAAACACAAGAAACATGAAAAAAAAAAAAATGCTTCATTGCATTTCATATTCAGATTGCTCAAAACCAGTGGAAAGAGAAAATATTAAAAGCAGATAAACAACAAAAAAAAATTTTTTTTAATTAAAGTGGCCCCTCATACAACTGAGTCTGTGGCTAAGCTCAGAAATACACCTATACCACTAGTAAGATAGAGTCTCCTTCCTAAAGATGAGCAAACAGAAGTGAGCCCCAAATCTCTAGAACACATAAGACAAAATCAGAGACTGTGCCTCCCTCTAAAGGAGGGGTTCATAACCAGGGGCCTGTGAGCTTGAATTGAAATTCAAAAAAAATCATTATTCTTGTGGGGACGTGTTGGTGCGGGTGCGATATATTTATTAAATAAAACACAGTATAGTGTGGACTTAGTAAGGGATCTGTGGTTTTCACCTGACTGGCAAAGGGAGGGGTCCGTGGAACAAAAAAGGTTAAGAACCCCTGCTCTAAAACAAATCACTGGGAGAGACAGAAAAAAATTTAATTTTTGCTCTATGTTCACAATAAAATATAAAGGATTATCTCTATAAAACTACAGGGGTATAAAAAGAAACTGGACAAGATTTGAAAATATTGCATGGAAATGAAAAACAAAGTAATGGAATCTAAAACTGTACCGGCAAGCAGAAAAACAGAAGACAAACAAAAACACCTCGATACTAAGTTAAGTAGAGAACAAAGATAAAACATACTTCTAGAATGTAGACCCAAAAAAGGACAAAATATTTAAAATCTTTTAATATCAGTTGTTTTAGAAGGGGAAGACAATAGTGAAAGACTAAAAGAAGGAAACTTAGAGAAAGCTGAAAGTTTTCTTCATGGATCCAAGCAAAATGCATGAAATAAAAAACTTTACATCCATAGATTTTCTAAAGATATAAAGACATCTCTATATCTATCATCTTTAGGAAGGATTATCTATGACACCCAAAAATAGAGAGAGAGAGGTGTTTTAATTATAAGAATATTTTAAAAATCCAGATAAAAATAGATTATAATCAAAGGAACAAAAAATGACCTGTAAAATGATCTGGATGACGTACCTTGTTTTGAGAGAACGGGTAGAAATTAGAGAATAACTTTTATAATTTTCTTCCTCCATTATTATTGCTCCATTATGTGATCTAATTCTCCTTGAGATAAACCATGTAATTTGCATTTTTTAAAAAACCTATCTTCGATCTTTCCAGTGCATTAGCACGCAATTATGCATAGTATTATTTGATCATTTTAAAATATCATCTGGGATATGTTATGTATTCTTCAAAATTTCTAATTTTGTTTGGGTTTTATCTTAATTATAGACCTGCCAGAGTTATTTCAATTTCTTTTCCAAAAGAACCAGTTATAGCAATTAAGGATTGCTAGAATGGCACACAAGTATCAAAACATGAGATCAAATATATCACAATTAGTCAAATAAAAAAGCACAATATCATCTCAATAAATGCCAAAAGGACCATCAATAAAAGTCAACACAAATACAGATGGAACCCCAGACAGACATATACCGAAATGGTAGAGTGGCTATAACTAATGAATGTGTTTTAATTTTTTTTTTTTTTTTTTTGCTTATCTGTATTTCTAATTTTTTACAACGAATATATGTGCTATAATAAAAATATTAGGTGTTTATAAAAAAAGATTATAATAAACTAGGAGAAAGTAGAAATGAATATTTATCAAAACTCTGAAGATAGAAGGACAGAGAGGCCTTTCCCCAAGACAAAGAAACATGCTGTAGTATAGTTTTCATGACTATTCTGTATACATGTTGCTCATTTGGTGGAATTTGGTTTAAGACTTGTTTTCATTTTAACTTACCCCTACATACCTCTTACTGCAAGGACTGCATGGCCAGATCAGTTTGTGCTAATGTTGGCATAGAATGTTAACTAAAAAAAGCAAGCTACAACCCACATCTGTAGTAAGAGTCAGTATGTGAAATCTCTATATTATATTTCATCTACTCTTAGATGCCACTGATTTATTTAGACAGATTTTATCATGTATCATCCTGCTGTTTCCATGTCTTTCTGTGTATACAGTAACTATGCTTTTTAATGCCAAATAATGGTGAAATCATTTTAAAGGCAATTAATTCATGTAGTAACAGCAAGGCACAAAAGAAAACTGAAGTAACAACAGTATGAACCATTACAATAAGTCCCACATGCACCAGTAATGGCAGCTACATCACGATGTCTTCTTTTTTTTTTTTTTTTTTTACCGGGAGGTCCCAGGGATCGAACCCCGGTCCCTCCTATGGTAGACGGACACCGAACCTCTTGAGCCACATCCGTTTCCCACGATGTCTTCTAGGACGCACAGTGGGTATAAGAGCATCTCAGTTTCAAAAAGGTTAAAATGAGAAAAAATTTTCACCTTAGAATTGATCAAATACATTAATTTTAATATAGCATATTTTCCATAGAGGGTGAGATTGTGATTTACTTTCTTTACACTTTCCTGTATTTTTCATTTTGTTCCAATTAGCATATATTTTTTGACACTTAGAAAAATATTTTTTCTTTTATGTGGTTTAAGTCTCTCTTCTCTTAGGCAACTTATATTACTTCTTGCCTAGTCTGATTATAAACTAGTAGGTGTGAGTCCAAAATAGCTACCAGGATGTTGATCAACCTCAAGGTTTTCTATCATGATTGGGTTTGTTGATTGTTTTGAGGTAGGGGAGCAGGGTGAAGTGAGTATAGCCAAGAAGGAGGAATGCATAAAAAAAACAAAGGCAAGACTTGGGAGTACGTCACAATTTAGCCTTGGACAAGTTTTTTTATCTTTCATTCTGGCTGAGTCGAGCTCAGCTGTCTACAGACAAGTTTTATCACCTGTAAATCACAACCTACAGTGGTACAAACCATCGATTACCCTGGAGTCAGCCTTTCATTGTTCTGAAATGAGTTTAGTATGTTTTCTTTCTCCAGAAAATAGAGTGGGATGTGTATGTGTGAGAAAGACAGACAGGAAGGAAGGACAGAAGGAGGAAGGGAAGAAGCTAGCTAGCTACCTGGCTGGGGAGTGAAGTATGGTAAGGTAAAGTAGGTGAAAATATTTTAATTAATTGAAGATTCTGATTAAATTTGTTCCAGTTAATTGACAGTTTGCTCTTCTGAGGATACATTTTAACTGAGGTCATCTCCTTTTTCTAGATCCAGTACTCTTGATGCATTCTGTAAGCTAATGATTTTCAAAGGCCACCTGAACCCAGTCTCCCCATATATATGTATACACACATGTGCGCCCACTTGCCCAGGCCCACTGTCCACCAATAAAATCAAATCCCAAGGAAAGAGGTTTTGTCCATAAGAGGAAGGAAGGACAGAGGGAAGATTAGGCCATCTGCCCTCTATGCACGAGGAGACAATCAGTTCACCTCCCCGTTACACGCAGTAACTGTTCTCAGAAACGGGAGCCCTCCCTTAATTCAGAAGGCATGTCTGATTAGGAATCTCACTGGTTATCTGTCACCCAACCCTCCAGTTATTCTTAATTTGTCCCAGCACTTTTGCCTTTGAATTCCTATCTCATGATTTTAGCTGACACTGAAACTTCCCTCAAAAAAGACGCACATAGAATACATTCTTGGCTTTCACCTGGATATTATCATAAAATAAGCTGGTCAGAAATTATGAGTGAAATAAATGTTTCTTAGTCCCGAAATTATACAGTTTAAAAAAAATTGTTCTGAGGGAAATATAAGTAAAACCCAGACATGGGAACCAGAAGCCAAACAGTTTCAGAAGACTCCATGCAAATAACTTGACCTAGAAAGTAAGGCTCACTGTGTTGTTTTAAAAAGCTTCAATTCAATAGCAAGCAAAATATTTCTCCCCACTTCAGCTACGTGGATCTTGAGTCTAGGAAAGGGCCACTTAGACCTGACCCCCAAAGCATAGGAACTTACATAGAGAGGTACTTCGCTGCAGCTCAACTCCATGGCTTCTGCATCTGCAAAGAAAATAACAAACGAGAGCAGTTATTTCAGGTGGTCCCACTCAGTAAACTAGCAGAGCTCTCTGTAAGCCACCTTTCATGTATCAACATCATCTGATAGGGAGGAACAAACTCTTTAGAGAGGAAAACTGCAGAGAAAAATTATAAAGGGATAAAGGAATGAGATGCTCTCGGTATAAAATACCCTCCAAGAAAGATGGACAGGAGCATATTGCAAATTTTGCCTTTGTCAATTGTTTGATCAGAGGCTACTCTGACCACCTTTGGCTGGAGGAGGAAGGAGGGTGCACTGACTGGATACTTCTATTGCCTCTGTTACCGAGAGCCAGAAATTTCAGTCCTATGATCACACTGGAGCAATGCAGTCCACTGTCAAGCTAACCAACCTCTGTAAATTGCACATAGACATGGCCCAGATCTGCCCTTGGGAGGGCCTGCCCCTTTAAAAATAGCAACCAGAAACCAGCTTTCTGCTCAGGAAAAGAAAGAACCCAGCATCACCTACTGTGCGCCAGGCATGCCACAAAGATGACCAGGAAGTGGCCCAACTCTCCAAGAGCTCACAGCTGAAAAAAAGAGAGAGTAGAGCTGGGCTGCCTGAGGATTCTGAAAGGGAGTCTCCCAGGGGGACTTGCTTCTCCCCTCGGCCTCCTCCCCACTCACTCCAGGCCAAGCCAGGCTCAGGTTCCCGGACCACGGCCCAGTTATAGTGCTTTGGTGACATTTTTAAGAAGGCAAGCACAGAGCAAGCTGAATTGTGACGTTAGTGCTATTATCCCCAGAGGATGCATTTGGTGGGGAAGAAAATATGAAAATTCTATTTTTACTTATTTTTTACAGAACAATTTAAATTAGGTTTTACTCCTAGGTCACAAGTTACATTCCACGAGTCCTCCTAAGAAGAGCAAGGATCCCGACAAGGCCTGGGGGTTGAAATGGGCCCTCGTTCGGCTATTCATTTTCAACACATCATGCCCTATTGCGGCTAGGGTGGGCACATTTAAATGGGTTTATGGACTATAATCCCCAACTGTTAATGAAACTAAC
>JAQZBX010088377.1:0-12752 GCA_029593785.1 Cabassous unicinctus | reverse complement strand
TTTTTTTTTAAGGTGTTTAGATTACCTAATTATTACTCAGAAATTACAGGGATTCCCATGTTCCCCACCTCCCACACCTCCCACATCATCCCACACCAACATCCTTCATCAGTGTGGGACATCACCCACAATGGATATACACATCCTGGGGCCTTGCCACCAAGCATTTACGATGATATTTTTAATCGCCAAGATTCTTTTATTTTCATCTTTTTTTTTTCTTTCTTAGAATGGTGTTCTTGTTGCATGGATGCAATATCATCTTTTACCTCTTTAGCAGCATTAATTATATGGTAGATTTTAAAGTTTTCTTCTCTGCATAATTTCTTCTTTTTTAATGTTTGTTTTGGACTCTTGCCTCATGACTGATGACCCTAAACCCCACCCTCCTCTGTTTAGGTTTAAGAGTCAGGTACTAAGAAGACAACTGGAAGCTCAAAGTCCATGAACCAGGCTTGACAACCAGTAGACTCTACATTTAGGCACCTCCAGTTTTCAGGATATTGAACTATCCTCTCTGGAGAAGAATCCCATACTCTCAGAGAAGGAAGCAGGGAGTAGCACTAATCAGGATGAAACCTTCATGTAATATCCCCTGTTTTTTTTATCCCTGTACTACACGCCCCCACTCCCATCGTGCCTGAAATGTCCAAGTCCAGAGCTCCTTCTATATAATCTGTCCAGAAAATAATCCTCCCATTTTCTTCCCAGATAAGGAGGTGTAGAGAGATGGAGGTGTGGACTGGGGGTGGTGGTGGGGCGGGCAGGAACGTGGAAGATCAACCACTCTGTAGGAAGATTTCCATCCTGTTGCTTATTTTCAGCTTCTACCTAACCTACAACTTTCCATGGTATTTGATGCTTTGTCATCCAGATTCTTTAAAGGGTTTGTGGAATTGATCACTTGTTTTCCTTTTGTATTCCCCACTTAAGGAACTCTTCTGAACTAAGTCCATTCCCCTGTCCCATCTGTTTTCCATCTTCCAGAATTTTGTTTAAATCTTTTGTCCATTAGTGGGTGGTTCCTTTCCTGATTTCTTAGTCCTTATGGACTTGCACCTTTTGTATTCCTATAAGGTTATTTTAGAGTAGCTTTGGGTGGGAAGGAGGAGGAGAGAGAGAAAAACATCTGTACATATTCAATCTTCCACTTTTAACCAAGTCTTTATTTTTTTTTCTTCTCCTTCTATCTTTCTCCTGTAACAGTTATGCTCATAGCTTGAACCGGGAAAGTTTGCATCTTTTCTCTGCTTTGGGAAAGTTAATATAACATATTCCTTCAAGGTTTGGTAGAATTTGTCAGTAAGATGAGCTGGACCCAGTACACGTTTTAGGGTTAGATTTTGACTCTGTTTTCAATTTTTCTATGATTATTGGTTTATTTAGGTTTTCTACCTCTTCTCAAACTTTCTCAAAATTTGGTGTTTGGTGTTTTTGGATCTCCAGATCCATTATCTTTTTTCTTGTTCTTTTATCTCATGGTCCTATAGCAGCGAAGTCAGGAAGAATATCAGGCTTGATCATCCAGCTCATTGATTTGTTTTCAAATTCAGTTATTCATTCCATATATTGAAGTGTTTTTTAATAATGTCATTTTAAATGTATAACATTTCTTCTTGGCTCTTTTTACACATCAGGCTGTTCTTATTTGTGGTGACCCCCTATGAATCCATCGCAAGATATTAATTCTGTTTATTTTCAAGTGTCTTTGGGTCTTTCTGTTTTCACTATTTCCTTGGAGGATGATTTCCCCCGCCCCCCTTGTGAAACTTGGTGCTTCTTTTTCATGGTCTGTTTTTCTGTAATGTCTGGTGGTCCTTGTGCTTCCCTTTGTGTTAGGGGTTCTCTCTTCTATCTGTGGGCACCATTTATTTTCACTGCATCTTGCCCTCGGTGATGGGGCAGGGGTGGTTTCTGAGCATGAACAGGTCTTTATCTCTCCTTGGGTTCAGTAGCTTCCTGGGACATTTCTTTTTCACCTTATTCCCAAGGGCTCATATTCACTACCCCACTCAGTATGCAAAAATTTCTTCCTGCAGTTTAGCAGAAGCAGAGATTGGAAAAAGGGATTGACTAGCCTAACTGGCCTTTCAAATGCAGCTCCTCATCTAATAGCCATGAAGCGGTACAGCCCAGAGGTCCTACCTATACCTGTGCTTGTATCTGAAGATTCTGGGCCTTGGGCTTCCACACATCACAGCATCTGCTGAGCAGCCTTTGGCTGGGATGTCCTCTGATCAGCTTCTCCCCTCTTCTGATTTGCTGTGTCCATATTCAAGAACTGCCCTTATGGCCACATGCTGCTCCACCTTATTTTTCAGTGCTGTTATGGACTTACCATTTCATGGAATTTTTATATGGGTGTTTGGTCCATCACCTTGCAATACCCTCAATTTGCTCTTTAAAATGACTTTTTAAAAGCCTCACCAGGTAGAGTCCAGTTTCTTCTTAGCAGCAAGTGGGTGGACTGAATCCTTTTGGCCATTTTGAGTCATGGCTAAATAATTGTAAAACTCTATTGTATCTTTCTAATTATAGGCACACGTAGTAAAACTTGCTTACTAGGAAGGTTTTTCACACTTGGGCTGGCTCTATAGAGTCATGAACAGTTCCACATGCACAAATCAACAAAAGGGACTCTTGTAACAAGTCAAAGGTGCTTTTTTCCACAACTTACTAGGTAAATGAAGCCTGTCGTCTCTTACATACCACAGACTCACAAACACTTCCCTGGGCGTGCAGGGAGAGCGACTTGTTCTCCGCCCCCACGAGAAGACCTTAGAAGGGAAACACTGGTAGTTTTGATACAGGAGGCAATAAAGAATCAATGGACAGCTACGGGGTGGAGAGAGACATAAGGCGTCCTTTTGTTCAGCAGCAATTAGTGCATTCCACTAGAGCCAGTTTTGGGCAGGAGGCAGAGGGAGTAGCCACAAAATGGCCTTTGTCCCAACTCCCATAAAAAAATTCCAGCCTGTGGGAGTTAACACAGATATAGTCCAGAGAGCCGATCCTAGATATCCCAGATCACGACGTTTGCAGTACAACTATTCCAGGAATTCACGGACTGTGGTCTGTCGAAGGAGGAGGAAAGAAAATGCCTCCTTGAGGAAAGGTGCCCCTTTCAAAAGAATTTATTTTATGCGGACTTTTACTTACTAAGGATTCAGTTTCTAGAAAGCTGGGTGAGTTATTTTGTTACTAGCCTGTAGACATAGCCAACCAACCCTGATGCCTACCCCCAGTTCCCTCCTACACATGCAGAATTATGAATTTGGTCATTTTGACTCACAGCTCAATAATTTAAAAATGGTATTCCATCTTTCTAATTATAGGCATACATAGCAAAACTTGCTTACTAGGTAGATGTTATTATTCCCATTTTACAGCTGGGAAGACTGAAGAGCCAAGAGGATAAGTGACTAACTAGATGAAGGTCAATTAGTAGAGCTGAAAATCCAGGTTTGACTGGCTCTACCACACAGAAGCCGCTGCTGCTGAGAACAAATATTGGCACAGTGGCAAGACCGCCCAAGTTTTAATTCCACCTCATCCACCCATAGCTATGTGATGATGATCACACCTCCGTGCTTTCCCTCAATTCTTAAAAAAGACATGATGATACTGCCCAGCATAGAACATTCCAGCGGACTGCTTAGAAGAGTACCTACCACTTAGTAAACATAAATGGATCTGTTTGAATTACGTCAAAGGCCACAGAGGAAGAACTTACCCAGGATCAGTAGGATATGTTTTGGGTGGTTTTTCCAAATTGGAAAGGTTTGCACTGAATACACGCATTTTCAGTCTTACCTTGAGCTGATCATATACATTCAGGAGATGGTTGGCCAGGTTCCTAGTACAGTTTTTTTGTGCCTCACAGGACATTATCGAGATACCGAGAGAGTGAAAAGACACCTACAGAATGGAAGAAAATAGTTGCAAAGCATATATCTGATAAGGGTTTACTATACAGAATATATAAAGAACTGCTACAACATTTTGTAACCCAATTACAGAATGGACAAAGAAATTGAATTAACATTGTTCCAAAGAAGAGACGCAAATGGGCAAAAAGCACATGCAAAGATGCTCAACATCATTGGTCACCAGGGAAATACAAACTGAAAGCACAAGATACCACTTCACACCCATTAGGATGGCTATTATTTTTCAAAAAATTAAAAAGCAGAAAATAAGTGTTGGCAAGGATGTGGAGAAATTGGAACTCCTGTACATTTTTCAGTGGGAATGTAAAATGATGCGCTGCAGTGGAAAACAGTTTGGCAGTTCCTCAAAAAGTTGAACATAGAATTAAAATATGACCACCAATGTCACTCCTAAATAAATACCTCAAAAAATTGAAAACAGGAACTCAAACAGATTCTTGTATGCTAGGGTTCAATAGGTATTATTCACAATAGCCAACCCAAGTGTCTATCAACAGATGAATGAGTCAACTCAATGTGGTATACATCTGCAATGGAATGTTACTCAGCCATAAAAAGGAATGAAGTTCTGATGCATGTAACAACATGGATGAACTTTGAAATCATTTTGTTGATGAAATAAGCCAGACATAAAAGGACAAATAGTATATGATTCTACTTATATGAAATACCTAGAATATGCAAATTCATAGAAAACAGAAAAGTAGATTGGAGGTTACCAGGGGCCTGGGGGGGGTGGGGGGTTGTTTTTGCTTAATAGGTAGAGCTTTTGTTTGGAGTGATAAAAAAGTCTTGGCAATGGATGGTGACGATGGTAACACAACCTTGTAAATATAATTAATACCACTGAAGTACACACATAAAAATGGTTAAAATGGGAAACAGTGATATATATACATTATATATGTGTGTGTAGATATATAGCCACAAAAAACAATTTAGCACCGTTTTTGAGCTCATATCTCTTAAATGCTGACCACCAATGGACAGAGTGAAGAAGACAAAGGACAACCTTGGCATGCTTTCCTTTTTTCCAAGAAGATAGGATTTATTCCATCAACTCTAGAGAGAAAGGTGCTGGCAAGAACCTTGAATGGAAGTCAGGGGTGTGTAAGCCTAGGGCTACCTCATTCACTAATTGTGGGGTCTTAATTGCTTCAGATTTGCAAATAAGAAGGATAAATTAATTCATCTCTAAGTTGGTTTTCTTTTTAAGCTCTAGAAATCTGTAACTCTGCAGCTTTATCTCTTTGTAGAAATTAACCATGGTCTATCTCAAGGCCAAATTCTAGCCAACCACTCTAAAAATGAGCAAATCTTTGAATAATGAATGATAATTGCAGATGGAATTGAAACAGTAGGCACACACCCTTTGCAAAATAATGATAATAAAATACTGTAAGATATACTTGGGCCCTTCCTAGGTAGCCAACCCAAGTGTTCAGACATGAAATGTCTGAATTCACTTTCATGTCTAGTGCAGGACACTGTTTTTGAGAGTCTCACTTCTAATGATTCATTTCCACTGGACTTTGGCATATAATTTAATTTTTATGAAGTTTGGAGTTTTATTAGGGAAAGGGTGGGATCAGGGCAAAGGTTTAATGCCTTCTCTAGAGATGGTCTCACTGGTCTGTCCCAACCCATCTGAAATGATTCAGAATATCAACATCATCATTGCTGTAATAGTCATTGTTCATTGATCACTATGTCCCAGGAGCTTATAATATCCAACTCTGCAAGGCAGAAGGTTTAGAGTTAGTTCCAATTGAGGAACTTCTTGTCCATTCTGCATTAAAATATTTACTAAAAATGAAGCATTTTAACACTGTTGAAATTTATTTTGACAGCTATATTGTTAAACATTAAAAATAGTTTGAAAACCATGGTTACAAATAAGAAGGCAGAATAATACACAGGTTACAAGTAAGGGTTTTGGAGTTAGACCACATGAGTTCAAATCATGGCTCCACCTTATATTAAATGGGTAATTTCTTTTTTGTACCTTCACTTTATTACCAATGAAACTAGACAAAGAAAAAGTACTTACTACACGGGGTTGGTGTAAGGTTTAAAAGAGTTAAAATATGTAAAGATCTCAGAACAGTGTAATAAAGGCTGGATAAATGCTAGCTAGTCTTTCTCACTCCTTTCCCCTCATCCCACTTTCCTTGAGAGAAGTAGAGAAAGGAGAGAGTAACCCCAAACTGAAAGGTCCCCAATTTCTAGTACTGAGAAAAGTAGATGCAATTTCACCAACTTTCACTGGAAAAAGAAACTGAGTAAAACATTGCAGTCACACTTTTTAGGATAGTAACTCTGCATACCTGGGTGTTTCTAGAAATGTCTGAGAATACCACCCTTTCATTTCATTTCTGTAATTACTTATTTTCAGTGGACTTTGATGTATAATTTGCTTTTTATGACATTTAATAGTATGCTCACTGAAAGAGTAGGAAATGGGAATAAGGTTGATGTCTATGCAACATGTGGAAATACCCTTTTGGCCCAGAACCCCAAGGTATGATTCACTGTGTCATACACAACAGCTTAATCTCAAGACAAATCTTAGATAACACACCTGCCATACAGGCTGGACAGTGGCACAAAAGAGCTCCCATCAGATAACATCTCATCTGCATCACAACAAAAAATTCCTTTTTCTTACAGAGCAAATAAACTTCTTTTTGAGGTTAACTTTGCAAACTGAAATGTAGAGCAAGTCAACAGCCAAGGAAAAGGAAATGAGAAAAATAACATGAATAACATTATTGATAGTAATTTGAAGGAGGAACTAATTATATAAAAGGATTCATGGCAATACCAGAGTGATGAAGCTCACCCTCCTCTTCCTCTTCTTCTTTATTAGCAGTCTCTGATTTTTGAAGATAAACAAGGTGTCTTAGGAAGGCAGAGGGCAAAAGAGCTCCAAGGATGGCCCAAGGTGGATGCTCACTCTTGCCCAGGAATGTGAAGGAACAGCCACAGACTCTCAGAGCTTGCCTTTTCACTGTTCTGAATGACATTCCAGGAACATCTAGAGGGCTATAGCACAGGGATAGCAAAGGAGGGAGTCTCCCAGAATAACTGGGGTTTCTTGGTGGCGCTCCCTGGGAATACCGTTGGGAAGAGTTCTGCAATCTAGCTCCGTGAAAAGGTGGCAAAATATAGACTATGCGAATTGTTTCTTGGTCTGGGTACTGTGGTAGGTTGAGTTGAGTGCCCCCAAAAAAGGTACGTTGAAGTCCTAATCCCCAATAGCACAGAATGTGCCCCGACTTAGAAATAAGGTCATTGCAGATGGAATTAGTTAAGATGAGGTCGTAATGGAGGCAGGTGGACCTTGAATCCAACATGACTGGTGTCCCTATAAGACAGAGAGGAGAGACACAGACAGACAGACAAAGGGGAGAAGCCCATGTGATGACAGAAGCAGAAATTACGTCAAGGTTTGTCAAGGATGGCTGGCAAGCCACCAGAAGCTGGAAGAAGCGCGGATGAATTCTCCACTACAAGTTTCAGAGGAAACCTGGCCCTGCCGACGCCTTGATTTTGGAGTTCCAGCCTCCAGAACGGTGAGATAATAAATTTCTATTGTTTCAAGCCGCCTGGTTGGTGATCCTTTGTTACAGCAACCCTAAGAAACTAAGCCATGTGATAAGTTCTTTTTATGCGTTAGCTCATGGATTCCTCACGGTGGACGCCACTAATATTGTCATTTTATAGATGAAAAAACTTGCACACATTGAAACTTGCACACATCGATGAGCAAAATCGGCTGCTTATATTGTCCTTGGGTATTGCCAAGGCATTTCACTGGTCAGAGCCTCTGGGTGAGAGGCAGAACATTTGAATCGAGTAATTCCTAGTTATACCTCTTAGCAGCCAGGTAACCTTGGGCAATTGTGTTGTTGTTTTTAACCTCTCTATGCCCCCCATTTCCTCGTCCATATAATCAAGGTAATAATAGTTGCTATTTCTCAGGGTTGCCGTCACTGTACATGGAAAATGCCTGCACCTAGCATGCATTTGGCATGGTCAGTGTTCAATAAATATTCATTATTATTTTTGCATTATTGACTTCCCAGGGTGCGCCATGGAGGGCGAGTCTGGCACTGCACTCCTAGCTTTACCCCAGCAGTTAGTATGTAAAGCCCCCTGTAGGGAAACTCATGCAAGTTCTAACAAAAGGGATGGCACCGACTCTTACCAGACAAGCTTCTATCCATCTAAATAAAACTGTCTATCATGTCCAGGTAATCTGTCTTTATGGAAAAGATACCAAACAGTGCAAAAATCCTTTCCCAAATACCCAAGACATTATACCATCTGTATATAATTTGCAAGTGTTTTCCTGCAGATACAATCGTATTACATAGCAGAAAACATAGAAAATGCAAATGCACAGAAAGAAGAAACTAAAAACCATCTACAATGCCCCGTCTTAGAAAACCACTGTGAGACATTTTTGCATATGTTTTTCCAGACTATTTTTCCATGCCTATCTACCTATATGTATATTTATTTTTCACACAGAAAAAATGTGATCATATTGTATTGGAGCTTACTTTATTTCATTTCATGTATTCCATCTTTTCAAACTAACCAATCATCCCTGACATTTTGGGGGTTCTGACAGCCTGCCAACAGCTGTTCTGAGCACTTGTCAGATTTCCCTGATCCAGTGAGGTTGGTTTCATTGTAACCACTTTACAAATGGGAAAATTAATGTTTTGAGAGTTTAAATAGACTTGCCAAAGCCCACAGAGCCAGGCTTCATCCCAGCAGTCTGGAGCCAAAGCCTGTTCTATAAACCAAATGTTGTATTTCTTATGCAGCATTTTCAGTGACTACTTGTGTATTTATTGTATCCATTGGATGACTGAACCATAACTTATCTGACCAGTCCCCATTATTGTAAATGTAGATGGCTGCCAGTTTTGCCACCACCATAAACAATGTGGCATCAAATATTCCTTTCTATTCTCTTTCTGGTAAACAACAGAACGTTGGTTTAAAAAAAGTAGAATTAGGGGATTAAAAAGCTTGCACATTTTAAGGCTATTGATAAATACTGTCAGATTGGCCTCCAAACATATTAAACCATTTAAAACTCTCACTAACAATAAATGAGAGTGCTCATTTCATTCTCTCTCATCATATGTTCCTCTAGTCAACAAATATTTATTAAGCACCAGTTAGATTCAAGGCACTTACTAGAAACATTTATAGTCATTGGATTTTTATTATTATAATAGTGGGAAATTCTATATATATATTGTGTATATATATATATATATTACTACTAATGCTTACAAGAATACAAGAGAAAAGCAGATAAAGAAATTCTGCAAAAGAGGAAATGGAGACCCAATGAGTTTTGGTAACCCATATAAGGTCATGCAGCTGGTGAAGACCGTGCAAGGATCAAATACAGACAATCAGGCTCCAGAAGCAGTGCTTTTACCCCCACCACCACCCTGCCAACCCCAGACACCAAGGATCATCTGAGGGTTTTTGTGCAATTTCCTGTCCCCTCCCCACAAGCTGCATATTTGAACAACAGCAGTTAAAGGGGAACATGGAGAAGAGCTGACTGGCGAGGTAGTTGAAATTGGGGTGATAGTTCCTGAGCTTCAAGGCTAACTTAACTGCCTTAGATATCCTGATTCCATCTGTTTGAGGAAGCTCCAGCATGGCAAGGTGAATATCGGAACTGGAAGAGACTCTTGAAATCATCTGGACCAAATCCTTTGTTTTAAAAATGTCCAAGTAAAGGCCCAGAGGGAATGACTATCTTGCCCCATATCAGGTCACCAAGTGACAGAAGCATTGGGAGATATGTTCTCCTGTCATAAATTTGTTCTGATTAAGACCAGGTGCTTCTTGACTCTTTCTTCTAATATGTGGACCCCTTTTCTCTTCCCAGTGGCCCCACCAGACCCAAAAAGGATGTTGACTGTGTCCAGTATATGGAATCTCTGTGTCCATCTCTCACCCTTCACAATCCTGCTGGTAAAATTTAAAACTTCTAAATGAAAAAAAAAACAACAAAACAACAACACAAACAAAGCCAAATAATAAACAGGCAAAAAAAATTTGTAAGTCATATGCAAATATTAATTAATAAACAGGTCATACAAATTAGCAAGAACAAGATAGGAACTCCCATGGAAAATGGCCAATGGAGATGAACAGACATTTCAGATAAAAAGAAATACAAATGGCCATTCCACTTTTAAGATGCTACAACTCAATCATAATTAAACTCAAATAAGAATCACAGCAATTATTAAATGACTAAATAGCAAAAAAAAAAAAAATCAAAGTAATGGAAAATAAAAATGAATTAATTCCAGTTAAATGCATAGAATATTTTATTTTTCTTCTTAGAAAATGAAATTCATTTCTTAAGGGGAGAAGATGTTGCTTAAAGCATAGCTTGCGTTGTCACAGATTAGAAGAAAATATTTGTAAAACATATAATTAACAAATGATTTACATCCAGATATATAAAGCCTCAACACAAGAAGACAAACTGCCCAGTAATAAGTGGGCAAAATATTTAGACAGGCACTTGACTAAAAAATATAAAGATATCAAATAACACATGATAATATGCTCAACATCACTAGTCATTAGTGAAATGCAAATTAAACTATGATAGGATATCACTACACATCCACTAGAATGTCTACAATTAAAAAGACTGACCACAAGGGTGTCAGAAATGGAACTCATATATATTGCTGGCAAGAATGTATTTATTTTTCTTTAAAAGTTAAAATATGTTAAGACCAAAGTGGATATTACCCCAAACAGTGGGGCTCCTGGGGGCTCTGGAGACAACAGAACAGGTTCTATGGTCAGGGCAGACAGCTCCAGAGTTTGGTGCCTTGCCAGTGGGCCCGACTTTGGAGTCTGTGCTCCTGAGAGTGACAGAGTTGGTCTCAATTATGGCTTCCCTACACATGGCTCATCTGTCACTTCTATTTGAACCTACACTTGGGGCTGGAGTTGGTAGGTGTACGCTCAAGAGACCTGAGTCTTTGGGCTGTCCATGTGCCATATGGGCCCTGAGCCTCAGCAGAGTTGCAACACCTACTCTCCAGTTCAGTGGACTCACCCAGGACAACTAACAAGGAGGTGAGGATTGACAACCACCATACCAAGGAAACGAGAGAGCCTACAACTGCAAGCAAGAGAGTCCCATCCATTAGCTGTAAAGATCGAAGTCCCCTTTCAATTAGAGCTGGAGTGGACATCACCATCCCAGAATTCTCAGGCTTGGGGAATGAACTATGGACTAGAGTGGAATTACTGGTATTCTACAATAGACTTGTTGTGATTCTAGCAATGAAAGAAATTACAACATTGATGTGGAGGCAGTGGCCACTGGAGGCTCTTGGGGTAGAAGGAGGGAAAAGGTGTAATGTGGGGGCTTTTTCAGGACTTGGGAATCATCCTGAATAGCGTTGCAATGACAGATATAGGCCATTCTATATCTTCCCATAGCCTGCAGAATTGTGTGGGAGAGAGTGTAGACTACAATGTGAACCACGGTCCATGCTCAGTGGCAAAGCCCCAGGATGCGTTTATCAATTGCAATGAATGTGCCACACTAATGAAGGATGTTGTTTATGTGGGAGGGTGTAGGAGGTGTGGGGAGTGGGACATATGGGAATCCCTATATTTTTTGTGTAACATTTGTGTAATCTAAGTATCTTTTTAAAAATTTAAAAACATATATTTTAAAAAATAAAAAATAAAATAAATAAAATACGTTAAGAAGGTGAAAAAACAAGCTACAGACTGAGGGAAAATATTTTCAAACTGTGTATCTGAAAACTGGCTGGTATCTACAATATAGAAAGAACTCTCAAAACTCAACAGTTGATGGACACCTGGATTGTTTCCAACTTTTGACTATTGTGTATAATGCTGCTATGAACATCAGTGTACAGATGTCTATTTGTGTCACTGCTCTCAGTTCTTCTGGGTATATACCTAACAATGGTATTGCCAGGTCCCATGGCAAGCCTATATTCAACTTCCTTAGGAACTGTCAAACAGTCCTCCACAGTGGCTGTACTATTCTACATTCCCTACAACAATGATTAAGCATTCCTATCTCTCCACATCCTCTCCAACATTTACAGTTTTCTGACTTTTTAATAGTGGCTGGTCTAATAGGTGTGAAATGATATCTCATTGTAATTTTGATTTACATTTTCCTAATTGCTAGTGATGTTGAATATTTTTTCATGTGTTTCTTTGCTATTTGTATTTCTTCTTTGAACAGTTGTCTTTTCAAGTCTTTTGCCCATTTTTAAATCAGATAGTTTGTCTTTTTATTGTTGAGTTGTTTGATCTCCTTATATATCACGGATGTTAAACCCTTATCAGATATGTGATTGCCAAATATTTTCTCCCATTGAGTCGCCTCTCTTTTCACCCTTTTGACAAAGTCCTTTGAGATGCAAAACTCTTGAATTCTGAGGAAGTCCCATTTATCTATTTTTTCTTTTGTTGCTTGTACTTTGGGTGTAAGTTTTAAGAAACTGAATGGATAAACAAATTGTGGAGTATACACATGATGGAATTTTATGGAGCAGTAAGAAGAAATGAAGTCATGAAAACATATGACAACACATTGACATTATGTTGAGTGAAGCAAGCCAGACACAAAAGGACAAATACTGTATGATTGCACTATTATGAACTAAATATATTGTGTGAAATAGAAATATATTATGTGAAATATGAATATTGGTAAAATTGCATATATAAGACCGTTTTTCT
>JAQZBX010088376.1:0-12753 GCA_029593785.1 Cabassous unicinctus | reverse complement strand
GGGAGGTCCTGGGTTCAGGTCCCAGTGCCTCCTAAAGAAGACAAACAAATAACAGACAATGAGCAGACATGGAGCAAAAACAATGAGTAGACAACGAGCACAAGCAACGAGCAGCAAGAGCGAGGGAGCCATCTGCGGGGGGTGGGGTGGGATTACAGGGGCCTTTCGCCTCAGTGAAATTTCTAGGTGTGAGGTGGTGTGGGGCATGTCGAGATGCCCCTTCTAAGGTGAAGGCTAAGCCCCGCCTACGACCAAAACAGAGGCACAATGTCTAGTTGGCGTCTTCAGATTTTGGAGATAATGTAGTCCTCACTTTGGTGTACTAGTCCAGCCCACCTACCGAGTGACCAGAAATGCTGCTAGTTTTGAGTAGGGACTGAAAGAAAAGGAGGCATGGTGATAGGTCCAGGCTGCTATGCAAGCTGCTCTGCACTTGGACCATGTGATCCAGTAGATCCAATGGTGCTGAAAGCGTCAGTGGCAAATAAAGATGCTGTCTGGAGCCTTTGGCAGGCCCCTATAGGAGAATCACAGTGCAGACCCTAAGAATTGTGGAGCAAAGCCCTGCCATCCTCTGCAGATAACTACTCTCCTTTTGAGAACAGCTTTTGCCCTGCTACATACCCCAGTTAGAGACTGAACTCCTAACCATGGGCCACCAAGTTACCATGAGACCTGAGTTGCCTATCATGAGCTGGGTGTTCTCTGACTTGCCAAGCCATAAAGTTGGGTGTGCACAGCAGCACTCCATCATAAAACAGAAGTGGTGTATATGAGACAAGGCTCCAGCGGGTCCTACAGGCACAAGGAAATTTATATGAGGAAGTGGTTCAAATTCCCATGGCCACTCTTTCCCAGCCCACAATTATGACCTGCTGGGGAGTTCCTTACAATCAGTTGATTGAGGAAGAGAAAACTCGGGCCTGCTTTACAGATGGTTCTGCACAATATGCAGGTACCACCCAAAAGTGGACAGCTGCAGCACTGCAGCCCCTTTCCAGAAGTTCCTGAAGAACAGAGGTGAGGGGAAATCCTCCCAGCGCACCTGGCTGTTCATTTTGCTTAGAAGGAGAAATGGCTGAAAGCGCATTTGTACGCTGATTCATAGGCCATGGCCAGTGGTTTGGCTGGATGGTCAGGGCTTTGGAAGGCACATGACTGGAAAATTGGTGACAAGGAGGTCTGGGGAAGAGGTGTGTGGATAGACCTTTCTGAGGGGGCAGAAAACATGAACATATTTGTGTCCCACATTAATGCTCACCAGAGGGTGACTTCAGAGGAAGATTTCAATAATCAAGTGGATAAGATGACCTGTTCTATGGATACCAGTCAGCCTCTTTCCCCAGCGACTCCTGCCATTGCCCAATGGGCTCATCAACAAAGTAGCCATGGTGGTAGAGGTGGAGGTTATGCATGGGTCTAGCAACATGGACTTCCCCTCACCAAGGCCTATCTGGCTACAGCCGCTGCTGAGGGCCCAACCTGCCAGCAGCAGAGACCACACTCAGCCCCCAACATGGCACCTTTCCCTGAGGTGACCAGCCTGCTACCTGGTGCCAGGTTGACTACATTGGACGACTTCCATATGGAAGGGGCAGTGTTTTGCTCTAACTGAAATGGACACATACTCCCGAATACAGGTTTGCCTTCCCTGCATGAAATGTTTCTGCCAAAACTAATATCCATGGATTTACAGAATGCCTTATCCATCATTACGGTATTCCACACAGCATTGCTTTGACCAAGGAGCCCACTTCACAGCAAATGAAGTGCGGGAATGCACACATGCCCATGGAATTCACTGGTCTTACCACGTTCCCCATCACCCTGAAGCAGCTGGATTGACAGAACGGTGGAATGGCCTTTTGAAGATTCAATTACGGCACCGACTAGGTGGCAATATCTTTCAGGTCTGGGGAAATGTTCTCCAGGAGGCCGTGTATGATCTAAATCAGCATCCACTCCATGGTGCTGTTTCTCCCATAGCCAGGATTCATGGGTCCAGGAATCAAGCAGTGGAAATGGCAGTGGCACCACTCACTATTACCCCTAGTGAGCCACTAGGAAAGTTTTTGCTTCCTGTCCCTGAAACCTTAAGCTCTGCTGGTCTGCAGGTCTTGGTTGTAAACAAAGGAGTGCTGCCACCGGGAGACACGACAATGATTCCATTTGGCCACTCTGGGCTCCTCATGCCTCTGAATCAACAGCAAAGAAGGGAGTTACTGTACTGGCCGGGGTGATCAATCCTGACTACCAAGGAGAAAAAGGACTGCACCTACACAATGGAGGTAAAGAAGAGCTTTCCAGGAATACAGGAGATCCCCTAGGGCGTCTCTTAGTACTACCATGTCCTGTGACTAAAGTCATTGGAAACCTGCAACAACACAATCCAGGCAGGACTAGCAATGGCCCAGACTTCAGGAATGAAGGGCTGGGTCACTCCACCAGGCAAAGGCCATAGCTGGCTGAGGGACTCGCTGAGAGTAAAGGGAATATGGAACTGGGCAGTTGAAGAAGTTAGTTATAAATACGAGCTACAACCACATGACCAGTTAGTTACAGAAACGAGACTGTAATGCCTAGGAATATTTCTTCCTTGTTTTGTTATGAGTATGTTTGTGCATATACGTAAAGCAAATATCTTTGGTTTCTTTCCTATCTTATCCCCTTACCATATGACATAAGTTGTATTCGTTTCATGTCATAATATTTAAGCAATACGATATGAAGTTTAAGAGTGAATAATTACCCAAGGACTTGTACCCTATCCTGGGGAGAGTTAGCGCCTTTCTGGTTGTACACAGCAGAGTTGAGTATTGTTAGGTGAAAATATGACTGTTATTGTTTTCAGAGCTTAAGTAAGGTTTAAGGAGATGTGTATAACTGCCAAGTTGACAAGGGGTGGACTGTTATGGTTAAGTTCGTGTCAACTTGGCCAGGTTATGGTGTCCAGTTTCTTGGTCAAGCAAGTATTGCCCTGATTGCTACTGTGAGGATATTTTGTGGACTTCAATCACCAGTAAGTTGATTGCATCTCTGGTTGATTATGCCTACAATCAACTGAAGAGATTGCCTTCAACAATGAGAAAAGTCTCATACAATCAGTTGAAGGCTTTAAAAGAAGCAGTGATGATTTCAGCAGTCAGAAGAGAGAATTTCCATCTCTACCTCAGCCAGCTAGCTTTTCCTGGAGAATTCATCAAAAACCTTCATCAGAGTTGCCAGTTTGTGGTCTGCCCTACAGAATTTGGACTTGCCTATCCCCACAGTCATGTGAAACAGTTCTTATAAAAATCTCATAATATTTACATATATCTCCTGTTGGTCCTGTTTCCCTAGAGAACCCTGACTAAAACAAAATCCTTTGCCCATTTTTAAATTGGGTTATTTTATTGTTGTTGAGTTGTAGGAATTCTTGAAATATTCTGGGTATTAAATCTTTATCAGATATATGATTTCCAAATATTTCTCTCCCATTCTATAGGTTGTCTTTTCACTTCCTTGATAATGTCCTTTGATGCACAAAACTTTTTTATTTTTTTATTTTTTATTTTTTTAAGGAGGTACCAGGGATTGAACCCAGGACCTCATACATGGGAAGCAAGCACTCAGCCACTGGGCTACATCCACTCCCCAAGTTTTTTAATTGATGAAGTACAATTTATCTGTTTTGTTACTTGTGCTTTGGGTATAAAGTCTAAGAATCCATTGCCTAAAACAAGTTCCTGAAGATATTCCCCTATGTTTTCTTCTAAATAGCTTTATAGTTTTAGCTCTTGGGTTTATGGTCTTGATTAATTTTTAGTTAATTTTTGTATATGGTGAGAGGCAGTGGTCCAAATTCATTATTTGCGTGTGGCTTTCAAGTTGTCCCAGCACTATTTGTTGAGGAAACTATTCTTTCTTCATTGAATGGAGGTGGCACCCTCATTGAAAATCAACTGGCTATAGATGTGCGGGTTTACTTCTAGACTCTCAATTCTATTACATTGGTCTATGTGTCGATCCTTACATCAATATTATACTTTTAAAATTACTGTCGCTTTGTAGTGAGTTTTGAAATCAAGAAGTGTAAGTCCTCTAACTTTGTTCTTCTTTTTCAAGATGGTTTGGGCTATTTGGGGTCTCTTGAAATCCCGTAAGAATTTGAGGATTGGCTTTCCATTTTTGCAAAAAATGCTGCTGGGATATTGAAAGGGATTGCAATGAATTTGTAGATCACCTTAGGTAGTATTGCTATCTTAACAATATCAAGTCTTCCAATCCATGAATACAGGATGTCCTGCCGTTTATTTAGGTCTTCTTTCATTTCCTTCAGCAAAGTTTTGTAGTTTTCAGTAAACAAGTCTTTCACCTTCTAGGTTAAATTTATCCCCAGGTATTTAATTTTTTTATACGCTATTATAAATGATATTGCTTTCTTAAATTTCCTTTACTGGTGTATAGAAATCGAGGGATTTTTTTATGTTAATCTTGTAAACTGTAATTTTGCAATTCACTTATAAATTCTAGTAGCTTTCTTATGGATTCTTTCGGATTTTCTATATATAAGATTGTGATGGTTTGAGACTTTTATGGGCCCCAGGAAAATCATGTCCTTAAAGCTAATTGATTTCTGTGGATGTGAACCTATTGTAGGTGGAACTTTTTATTAGGTTACTTCAGTTGGGGTGTGGCCCAGGGTGGGTCTTAATCCTCTTACTGGAATCCTTTATAAATGGGATGATCACATACAGAGAGAAAGCCACAGGAGATTGGAGAGAAAACCAGAGGAAGCCAGAAGCTGAAGGCAACAAAACCCGGAAGAAAAGGGAGAGACCAGCAGATAATTGTCATGTGTCTTACCATGTGAGAGAGGAGTCCAGGATCACTGACAGCTGGTATTCAGGAAGAAAGCATTGCCTGATAATTTCTAGATATGGACATTTTTCTCAGCCTCAAAACTGTAAGCTTGCAATCTAATAAATTCCCATTGTAAAAGTCGACCCATTTCTGATATATTGCATTTCAGCAGCCTAGCAAACTAAAACAAGGATCATGTATTTCATCTGTGAGTGGGGAAAGTTTGATTTCTTCCTTTCTGATTTGGATGTCTTTTATTTCTTTTTCTTCCCTAATTTCTCTGGCTATAACTTCTTCATTCAATGTTGAATAACAGTGGTGACAGTGGGCATCCTTGTCTTGCTCCTTATATTAGGGGGAAGGGTTTCAGTATGTTGTTTGCTCTGGGTTTTTTCATAAATGACTTTTATCATGCTAAGAAAGTTCCCTTCTATTCCTAGTTTTCTTAGTGTTTTAATCAGAGAAAGTATTGGATTTTGTCAAACACCTTTTCTGCATCAATTGAGATGATCATGTGATTCTTTTCCTTCATTCTATTAATGTGATGCCTTACATTGATTTTCTCATGTCGAGACAGCCTTACATTCCTGGAATAAATCTCACTTGGTCAATATGTATAATCCTTTTAATATACTGTTGGATTTGATTTGCTAGTATTTTATTGAGGATTTTTGTGTCTATAATTTTCTTTTTTGTGTGTGCTGTATTTGTCTGGCTTTGGTATCAGAGTAATGCTGGCCTCATAGTTTGAGTAAGAAAGTATTCCCTCCTTTGCTATTTTTTGGAAGCATTTGAGAAGGATTGGTGCTAATTCTTTAAATGTTTGGTAGAATTCAGCAATAAAGGCATCTGGTCCTGAATTTTCTGGTTGGGAGATTTTTTATTACTGGTTCAATCTCTTTACCTGTTATAGAGAT
Source organism: Cabassous unicinctus (assembly GCA_029593785.1). Taxonomy (NCBI): domain Eukaryota; kingdom Metazoa; phylum Chordata; class Mammalia; order Cingulata; family Chlamyphoridae; genus Cabassous; species Cabassous unicinctus. The sequence continues at coordinate 6,994 of JAQZBX010088376.1, read as the reverse complement.
GTTGAGATCTTCTATTTCTTCTTGAGTCAGTGTAAGAAACTTTTATGTTTGTAGGAATTTGTCCATTTCATATCAGTTATCAAATTTGTTGGTATACAGTTGTTCATAGTACTGTCTTACAATCCTTTTCATTTCTGTAAGGTATGTGGCAATGTCCACACCTTCATTCCTGATTGTAGTTATATGTATCCTCCCTTGTGGTGGTTTAAGTCTTTTGTAGACCCCAGAAAATTATGTTCTTAAGTTAATCCATTCCTGTGGGTGTGAACCTATTGTAGGTGGGACCATTTGATGAGATCACTTCAGTAAAGCACTGCTCAGGCTGGGTCTTAATGCTCTTACTGGGGTCCTTTATAGATGGGATGAATACACAGAGAATGAATCTGCAGAGACAGAGAGCCACCACATCACCCCCAGAGGCTGAGATCAATGGAACCTAGGAGAGAGGAAGCCAGAAGCTGAATCAGCAAGACGTGGAGGAGAAGAGAGATGCCACCATGTGCTGGTCTTCTTGGAGAAGGCATAGCCTGAAGCCTGAAGTATTAATCAAGGTTCTCTAGGGAAACAGAATCAACAGGAGATATCTGTAAATTGTATGAGATTTTATAAGAGTCTCACATGACCGTGGGGATGCACAAGTCCAGATTCTGCAGGCAGGCTGCAAACCAGGAGCTCTGATGAAAGTCCAGTGAAGGTCCTTGATGAGTTTCCAGGAGACGTTGGCTGTCCAAAGATAAGCTGGGAAACTCTCTGAAAGCTGAAATCACTTCCCCTTTTAAGGCATTCAGCTGATTGGATAAAGTGTCACTCATTGCTGACAGCAATCTCCCTGGTTGATCTTAGATGTAATCAGCCATCTAGGCAGTAAACTCACTGATGGCTAAAGTCCATAAATGTCCTTGTATTACAATTAGCCCAGGGCTTACCTGACCAAGCAACTGGGTACAATTACCTGGCCGAGTTGACACATTAGCCTGACCATCACATTCTGATGATGCCTTGATTTGGGCACTTTCACAGCCTCAGAAATGTAAGCTCTCAACCTAATAAATCCCACTGTAAAAGCCAACCCATTTCTGGCATATTCCCTTGGCAGCCTTCTTTTTTCTTTGACAGCCTTGCTAAATGTTTTTCAATTTTATTGATCTTTTTTTAAAAAGCTACCTTTTGGGTTCATTGATTCTGTTGTTTTTGTATTCTCTATTTCATTTTTTCCACTCTAATCTTTACTATTTCTCTCATCCTATTAACTTTGGGTTGAGGTTGCTCTTCTTTTCCTGGTTCCACTAAGCATGAAGTTAGGTTATTGATTTGTGCTCTTTCTTCTTTTATGATGTAGGCATTTCTGGCTATAAACTTCCCTCTAAAGTGCTGCCTTCGCTGAATCCCATAATTTTGGTATGTTGTTGTTTTAATTTCCCAGTTGCTAAAATAGATACTGTACAATGGGTTGGCTTTTTTAAAAAATGGAAATTTATTGACTCATGGTTTTGATGCTAGGAGAAATCCAAAATTGAGGCATCAGTGAGGTGATGCTTTCTCCCCAAAGACTGGGGAATCCTGGGGCTGGTTGCTACCAATCCTTGGTCCTTGGGTTTTCTGATACATGGCAATGCACATGGTGGTGTTTCCTACTTTCTCTTCCAGGTTCCATTGACTTTCAGCTTCTAGCTGCTCCCTTGGCTTCTCTCTCCAACTGATTTCCACTCTGCTTATAAAGAATTCCAGTAATCCAGATTAAAGCCCAGCATGATTCATTTGGTCCAAATCTTCACTGAAGAAACCCTATCAAAAGGTCTTGTTCATAATGGGTTCATACCAAGAGGAATGGATTAGGATTAAGAACATGTTTTTCTGGGGTACATAATTCAATGTCCAACAGTTGTGTTTTCATTTTTATTCATCTCTAAGAATTTTCTCATTTCCCTTGTGATTTCTACTTTGTCCCATTGTTTGTTTAAAAGTGTGTTGTTTGATTTCCATGTATTTGTAAATTTTTCAGCTTTTCTTCTTTTATTAATGTTTAGCTTCATTCCATTGTGGTCAGAGAAGATACTTTGTATGATTTTGTCTTAGTTTGCTAAATGCTGCCCAAGCAAAATACCAGAAATGGGTTGGCTTTTATAATGGGAATTTATTAGGTTAAAAGCTTACAGTTCTGAGGCTGTGAAAATGTCCAAATCAAGGCATCATTAGAGATGCTGTCATACTAAAGGTTGGCTGCTGGATCCTGGACTCCTGCCACATGGTGAGACACAACAGCAGTTCTGTCAGTCTCGGTCTCAGTCTCTGCCTCCTCCTCCAGGCTCACTTATTCCCCGAGCTCAGCTATGGGTGAGCCATCAGCTATGGGCAAATGGCTCATCTCTCCCCTCTTCTCCAGGCCTTGCCTCTTCCAGCCTCTTAAGATTTCTCTGTCTCTGCTGCTTTTTCTCTGTGTCTCTGTTTTCAGTCTTCTGTTTATAAAAGACCCCAACAAGAGGAACAAGACCTACCCTGGGTCACACGTCACTGAAATAATCCATCAAAGGCCCCAACAGAAGCAATGCAATCAAGAGTTCCCACCCACAATAGATTTACATGCACAGGAATGGATTCGCTTTAAGAACATGATTTTCTGGGTCCATAAAAGACTCAAATCAGCAAGATTTCAATTTTTGTAAATCTATTAAGATTATTTGGGAAGTGGATGTAGCTCGGGTGACTGGGCTCCTGTCTACTATATGGGAGGTCCTGGGTTCAATCCCCAGGGCCTCCTGGTGAAAGCAAGCTGGCCCACATGGTATACTGGCCTACGTGGAGAGCTGGACCGCAAAGAGAGCTGGCACAACAAAAAGAGACAAAGAGGAGAGACGATGAGAGACACAACAATCCAGGGAGCTGAGGTGGCTCAGGTGATTGAGTGCCTCTCTCTCACATCAAAGTCCCAGGATTGGTTCCTGGTGTCTCCTAAAGAGAAGACGAGAAGAGAAGACAAGCAGACATAGAGGGCACACAGTGAATGGACACAGAGAACAGACAGCAAGTGCAAAAACAACAAGGGAGAGGAATAAATAAATAAAATAAAACCTTAAAAATTTTTAATAAAAAGGAAAGATTATTTGTGACCTCACATATGGTACATCCTGGAGAATGATCCATGTGCACTTGAGGAGAATGTGTATTTTGCTGCTGCTGGGTGAAGTGTTCTATATATGTCCGTTAGGTGTAATTTGTTCATAGTGTTGTTCAAGTCCTCTATTTCCTATTGACCTTCCATCTAGTGATATATCATTTATTGACAGTAGTAGATCGACGTTTCCAGCTATTTTTGTAGAACCATCTATTTCTCCCTTTAAATCTATCAATTTTCACTTTAAATATTTTGGGGGCTCTGTTGTTAGGTGCCTATATACTTATTATTGTTATATCTTCTTGCTGAAATGAACTTTTATCAATATAAAAGGCAACTTAAAAGTGGTAGGAGCTCATGGCACTCTGTCTGGCTCCTCCCCATCCCATCACTGGCTAGGCACAGAGCCAACCCATGCTTCCACTGCAGATACCCATTCCCAGTTCCAGAGGGAGCAGAGTGACCCTTGCGTACATATTGGGCGCATGTATGTCTGCCTCAATCTGTCTGGTGGTGGCCAAAGGGACTCATGATCCCAGAACTTGCCCTTCATGTAGGAGGTGGCTCACCAAGCTCTTCTACAGAAGAAGAAGCTTGTCAGGGCTGCTACAATCCAATATGTTAACCTCAAAGCTTGAACAACAGGAATTTATTGTCCCACAGTTTTGGAAAGTAGAAGTCCAACATCAAGGTTGTGACAGGCCAGGCTTTCTCCTGGAGTCTGCAGCATTCTGGCGCTGGCCTGCCACAATCCTCGGGGTTCCTTGGCTCCTTGGTCTCTCCCTGTGGCTTTCTCTAACTGACTGCGTCCAAATTTCCTCTGCCGTAGAAGGACTCCAGTCATGGAGATTCAGGCCCACGCTGATTGAACTTGGCCTCATCTATCTAGGATCTCCAAAGGTCCTCTTCACAATGAGTCCACACCTTAACCGATAACAGCATTTTCAAAGGTTCTATTTGTAAAAGGGTTCACGTCCACAGGAACATGGACTAAGACTTGAATATGTCTTTTACAGGGGACATAATTCAAGCTCCAACACCATTAGATCAATTAAGAATGAGAAAACTAAAGATTTCATTTTGTCTTAACTCACTCCTTCTTAAATGTTCTGCCTTTCTTTATGTAGATCTAAGTTTCTGGCCTATATCATTTTCTCTCTGTAAGAACTCCTGTTAACATTTCTTGTAAGGCAGGTCTACTAGTGACATTCCCTCGGTTTTTGTTTGTCTGAGAAAGTCTTTATTTCTCTTTCAATTTTTAAGGATAATGTTGCTGAATTCAGAGTTACAGGTTGGTGAGTTTTTTTCTTTCAACACTGTCAACACTCCCTCCTTGCTTGCATGGCTTCTGAGGAAAAGTGTGATGTAATTCCTCTATAAATTACCTTTATTCCTCTATAGATAGGTTGCTCCCCACCCCCCGGCTTTTTCAAGATTTTCTCTTTGCCTTTGGTTTTCTACAGTGTGACTATGATATGCCTAGGTATAGATTTTTTTGTATTTTTTCTGCTTGGTGCTCTTTGAGCTTCCAAAATCTCTGATTTGTGTCTCTTGTTAATATTGGAAAATTCTCAGCCATTATTACTTCAAATATTTTTTCTGTTCCTCTCTTTCTCTCTTCTTCTTCTGGTAATCCCAATACAAGCATGTTGCACTTTTTTAAATTGTCTCGGCATGTCCGGATACTCTCTTCCTTTTTTATTTTTTTTTATTTTTCAGTTGGTACCCTTTGGGCTTTTCAGTTTGGGAAGTTTCTATTGATATATCTTCAAGCTCACTGATTTTTTCCTCAGCTGTGTCCAGTCTAAGATGAGCCCATCTAAGGCATTCTTCATTTCTGTTAGTGTTTTTGAGTTCTAACTTTTCTTTTTTATTCTTTCTTAGAGTTTAGAATTTCAACCTCTCCCCTTAACCTTACCCATTTGTTCTTGCATGTTGTCCACTTTTCCCATTAGAGTCCTTAGCATATTAATCAGAGTTATTATAAATATCCAATCTGATAATTCCAAAATCTGTGCTATATCTGAGTCTGGTTCTGATGCTTGCTTTGTCTCTTCAGATTGCGTATTTTCTTGCCTTTTAGAATGCTTCAAAATTTTTTGTTTAAAGCTGAACATGATAGTTCAGTTAATAGGAACTGAGGAAAATAGGCTTTTAGTGTGAGGTTTTATGTTTATCTGGCTAGGAGTTGGGCTGTTTAATGTTTGCTATAGCTGGAAGTGTCAGAAGGTAAAATTTTCTCTAGTGGCCTTGTTTTTATTTCCCCTGGTGTCTTTGGATTTCCCTAAAACTCTTTTTTAAATGGGGTTTGTGTCTTGCTGCTCTCTCAGTAGTAATTCACTGTTATTATCCTTCATCCTTGTTGATGTGATGGCAAGGTATTGGAGAGAGGAAGCATTTTGTATTCTTAGGATTAATTTCCAGGTTTTTTATTTGTTTGGTTTTTGTTTGTTTTTGTTTTTTTGGTGAGGGAGAGTCCCTGGTCTGTGACTGGATTTTTGTTGGGTTGTGTTTTTGTGTTTTGTATGTTTGGTGGACCAGAGACATTCGAAGGGATTTCTTAGCCTTTTTAAAATTTCTTCCTTTATGCGACACAGGAAGGCAGATGGGGCTGGAATTGGCTAATTGCCCTTCCCAGGTCAGGTAAGGATTTGGTAAAGTAGTTTCCATTCAGGGCTGGCCTTTGTGAAAGAAAACCGAAGGAAGAACAGAATTCTCTAAGCATATTTCAGAAGGCTCTAGGAGTTTCTCCTTTCCCTGCCGGAAGCAGGAGGGGATTTTCCTAATCTTCACCATGAGAACCTGGTGAGGTTCCCCGAGGTAAAACCCACAGAAGTTGGGGGGCAAGGCTGGGCCCTTTAGTGTCTCTGACTCCCAAGCTGGCCTGTCCTGAGCCTCGAGCAATTCCTCAGATACGTGTAAGTGGTGTGCTCCGAACGGGAGCTGTGGCTCAGTGCTCCTGCCTCTCTCCAATTTGAGGGGCAGCAGTTTGCCCTGGACAGTGACCTCAATTATCTTATTGACCTAAGAAGAGTTGTTTTTCAGTTTATCCAGCTTCTTTCCCGTTGTGAGAATGGGAGTGACGACCTCCAAGCTCTTTGCATATCGGGGCAGAAATGAGAATTCCCTAAGGTTTTTAAAGAGGGGAAGTGAAGGGGGAAAAAACCCACCACGCTGATGGTGGACACCTGGCGACTCTCCTCCGACCCTCCCCTGAACCTGGTGCCCCTCACGGCTCAATTGAGCTGTCTCCACCCTAGGCTGGTGACCTCTAGCTCTGTACCTCCAGCCCAGACCTGTCCTCTGAGCTCTAGACGCCAGTGCCCATCTGCCTTTGACCTTCCATCTGGCTGGCCCACAGGTGCCTGAGCCAGAAATCCAGGCTTCCTTGTAGAACTTGCCTCTCCCTGCCCCACGGCACATTTAGTCACCAGTCTACACCTGTACAGCTTGCCCACCGCCGTCCCCAAGGCTGCTCGCTGTCTTAGGGCACGCCCTCAGCATCTCTTCTTTGGATTTGGTGCAGCAGCCTTCTCATGGGCCCCTCAGCCATCCTCTAATCCCTCCGCTGCTACCAGGGAGAGCTTCCCTAAAGATTCATTTGCATTGCCCCCTGCATGCAAACCTCTACTGACCCCCGGGTGTGTGCAGGATAAACTCTAAACCCTTTCTCCAGACCCACAACACCTATATACCTGCTCTTTCCCCAAACTAGAATCCCACCTACCATTCCAGCCTGGCCCTTTGCCATTTCCAGCATCTTCCTTCCCTTCTGGAATAGACCATATGCTCTTGCTAGCCCCTGTGTAAGATGAAGGTGGACAGAGAGGGTATTCCAGGTGAAAACAGCACTTTACACCTGCCCACCTCCTACCCATCCTT
>JAQZBX010088375.1:0-12757 GCA_029593785.1 Cabassous unicinctus | reverse complement strand
GTTATCCCATGTGTTAGCACAACTTCCCTGATAAAAAAAATTATATGAAAAAATTAACATTAGGGGCACTACCAAAAATATGAAATAAGTTGGGATATATTTGACAAAATATGCAAAGTCCTTGAAAGAAAAATATTTACAATACTGCTGAAAGAAATTAAAGAAGTCCTACATAAATGGAGAGATGTACTTTGTTCATGCATCAGGAGATTCAATATTGCCAAGATGTCAGTTCTTCCCAAGTTGATATATTGATTCAATATAATTCCATTCAAAACCCAGAAGGAATTTTTGAGTAGAAAATATTAGAAGCTAACTTTAAAATTCATGTGAAATTGCAAAGGAATTAAGTAGTTAAAATGAATTTATAAATAAAACATAAATTCAAGCTCAAGAAAATCCTTAAGTTTATGGACTAGTCAAATATTTCTTAGACATGACACTAAAAGTGCAATACATAAAATAAAAAATTGAAAAATTGGACTCATATATAAAAACACACTTCTTTAAAAGAATATGTTAGGAGAACATAATGATAAACCACAGAGTGGGAGAAAATATTTTAAAAAAAATTATTTCATAAGGGATTTGTATCCTGAATATTTAAAGACCTCTCAAAACTCAATAATAAGGAAATAAAAAATCAGATAAAAAGGGGCAAAAATTTGAACTGACTCTTATTTAGAGGTGGCAATTAAGAATGTGAAAAATACTCAACATCAGGATATGCTAGGGAATTGCAAATAACCATCACAATATGATACATTTGCATGCTTATTTGAATGACTAAAATTAGAAAAATTGACCATATGAAGTATTGGGGCAGATTTTGAAGAATTGTAATTATCATATACTGTTTGTGAATAACATTTTATCACTTCTGCCATATGATTCAGACATTTCATTCCCAGGAATTTATCAAAGAGAAATGAAAGTGTATGTCCATACAATAACTCGAACAAAAATATTCATGAAAACTTCACATGTAATAGCACAAATTTGAAAACAACACAAATGTCCAACAAAATAAGTGGATGAGTGAATATTATTTTATCTTTACAATGGAATACAACTCAGAAATAAAAAGAATGAACCATTGATAGATATAACAACATGGAAGGATTTCAAAATAATTATTCTGCATATAAAAAGTCATTCAAAAAAGACTATACCTGTATTATTCCATTTACATAAAATTCTGGAAAGTGAAAATGTCAAAAATTAAATTGTACATGTTAAATATGTCTATTTATCTTTAATCATTTTTTAAAAATAAAAATATCAACTCATTACTTTATATAAGGAAAGAGTGTATCTACACTGTGGACCAAAGTTTCTGTCCATTCAATTTTCCTTTTTATCCCAGTGTCTTCTTCTCACTTTAGTATCAGTGGACAATCATGATTAGTTGTATCATCTAATTGCTGTAAATATAGGACAATATTTTAGAATGTGATGAAAAATTACTATGAGAAATGACATATTAATAAACTTTTGAGAGATAAATTATGAATCTATGTTGGAATATTGTAAGAAAATGTTTTATTTTTTTATTTTTTATTTTTTTTAAAGATTTATTTATTTTATTTTATTTATCCCCCCCTTACTGCTTGTGCTGCTGTGTCCATTCGCTGAGTGTCTTCTCTGTGTCTGCTTATCTCCCCCTTGCTGTGAGGTCTTGCCGCATCAGCCCAAGGCGCCGCACGAGCTGGCCTGCCCTCACAAGGAGGCGCCGGGAAGCGAACCCGGGGCCTCTCATATGGTAAACGGGTGCTCTATCCATTGCACCACACCCCCTTCCTGCTGTGAGGTTGCTGCATCAGCCCACCACACCGCTCAGGCTGGAGTGCCCTCACAAGGAGGCCTCGGGATGCGAACCCGGGCCTCCTATATGGTAAACAGGCACTCTATCCACTGAGTCACACCCGCTTCCCAAGAAAATGTTTTAAATAATGTATTTTTTTTTCTTTCAAAATTAAAGAATTACCATCCAATAGCAATGTCAAGGTGAATTCATCAGTATAATAATGAAAACATTTTAAGTTTTGTCCCTAACAGGTATGGTTGATGATTTCATTCTTAGGCAGACATGGGAGGTCTTACAGCGTGATTTTTTTCTCCAATATATATAAATTAAAGGGAAGCAGGACTTCTGGGGAAAAGAGCTAATGCCATTAGCTTTTGGATAAGATAAAATCAAAATGGGTCTTAGTCAGCTTCTTTCTTAAAATCAAAGATTCTTAAGGAAAAAAAATTGTGTCAAATATACTGCTGAACCTACTGGGTAATTGTAAGAATCAGTATCAAAATTTTCAATTTACTTGAGTCTATGCAAAACCATTAATTCATAATGAGACTCAACGAGGAAATTTTTGTATAAAGTTTGCAAAAACAAAATAATGAAAGGGTTACTACAATAAGAAATATTGAATTTTTACAATTAGCTTTATTCAGGCTCATGTCACAGAAGATGGAACTCCTCAGCAACCTCATAAGGTAAAATTGACCCAAACAACCCTGCATATGTCTCCACGCATACAAAATTTCCTGTAATACAAAACTAAGGATGCTCATGTGGACTTAGTGCTTGGCACCAGTCAAATGCATAACATAAATTCAAAAGGATGGACTTACCAAATTAGCGCCTAAAAGAGGAGACCAATCAGGAAGTCTTTGGCTTGAGTGTGAATCACTTTGGATGTTAGAATCAGAAACTAAGTCTCAATAAGAACCAGACGGTCAGTAATTCAGAACTTGTGCCCTCTTCTAGTCTAAACTGGTATTCTTTTTCTTTCTGGCCTAGTCAACAAGAGAAGCCCTAGATAAAAAAAATAAAATAAGTATCAAAATATTGAACAACAATCAAACCTATGATATCAAGGATTTTATGATAGGTTTAACTATGGTCTAACAATTGTTTTCAGCATTCTTAGAATTTGACCATACCTTGTTGTTTAAAGGGTTTGAGGCTTTTGAAAGATCCAGAATATTACATTTGTGATATAACTAACAGAGGGATTTGACTGAATGAGTCTAAGTAATAGTTCAATGTTCAAGGAGATATAATGTATAAAATGTATGCTTCAAGTTATTAACTGTGTAATGCTTAAGGGCTTATTAAACAATTTATATGACTATTAAATACATTATTTAAAAAGTAGAAACAGTGAAAATTCTATATACTAAAGAATCCTTTAAGACAAAGAATCTAGTAACAATTTCTTAGAGAAAATACCTCCCAAATGCGTCCAGTGAGGCCAAAAGGTCCCTCTTAGGTGGGAGGGGAGATACGAAGAGTGGCTTCCTAGCTTCCCAAGGTCAGACCTATTCTCTCCTCTCTACACAGTGTCATTTGTAGAAGGGAGGAGATCTTTAAGGGATACTTTGAATTCCTTAAACTTCAGGGTATAAATGAAGGGTTTCAGGGTAGGAGTGATGATGGTGTACTATGTGGCAATTTTCCTCTCTAGAGCCTCTCAAGAGCCAGATGGATGTCGGGGTACAGAAAGGTGTAATAATAAATGGTGATCAGCAGGATGTGGTTGTTGTAGGTGCAGAAAGCCACCAATTGCCCTTGGCTGAGTAGCTGAGCAGGATGCTGGCAATGATGCAGCCTGAAGATACAATGGTGACCAGGAAGTGCATCCTCAAAAGGAACATCTCTGAAGTGATGGTCATGATATCTATGAGGAAGGTTGGAAAGCAGGATAGCAGCACCATGGGTTAGATTTTACAAAGAAATGAGTGATGGTATTGGCGTCACATGACAACCTGAGGATCAGTGCAGTGAGCATAGAGATTTGAACACACCTGTGCACCACTTTAAAGCCACCAAGGAGAGACCTCATCAGGGTGTGGTTGTGCAGCAGCCAACAGATGGTTAGGTAGTTGTTATAGTTCATGGTGGTGAAGAGAAGAAATTCCATAGGCAGTGAACAAGTAAAACATGTGTCTAAGGCACCTGAGGTAGGAGATGATGTTCTTTGCAACCAGGCTCTGCAGTAACTTAGACAGTGTGAATGAGGTTTAGACCATGTCCAGCATGGCCAGGTTGAACAGGAGGAAGGATATGGGGGTGTGGACATTGGGGCTAAAATAAATGGCTGTGATGAGAAGGACATTTATGATCAGAGCCACCACAAACAGGGAAGAAGAGGCAAAAGAGCTGTCTGGAGCCCAGGGTCCTCTGTAAAAGTCTGCAGGATGAACACAGTCACCTCCATCTTGATCCCAATGGCTGTGGGCAAAGCCAGCTCAAATCTGCTTGAAACACCAGTTTAGGTCATACCCTGAAACACTCATTCCTGACATAGTCCCAAACATTACTCTATATGAGAAACCCAGCTGCCTCATGCAAGCAGGAATGCTCCCAATGGAAATGGCATTTTAAAAGCGTACCTCCATGAAATGCAGAAATTAAAGGTATCATCTGTAGTTTGCCAGACAACTGCTGGCAATTATCTATTGAGGTGAAGACTGGCCCCACTTGATGCACATTGCCATGGCCTCACAGGAAAATCCAGTCATGTCTAACTTCCTCACAAAACATCCATATACCTGAGTAAATACTAACAATTTCTTACTGAAAACTGATAATTCAACATCTTTTGTTGGGTTTCTTAGAATTATTAATTATTAGGAAATTAAATATGGTCACCATTTTAAATGACTAATTAGCAAAGTAAATGCTAAGGGATTTCTTATATAGAAAATATCATTAAACAGAAGAGAGAATGAATTTGAATGGTCTTGAAATATCTAAAATTGAAAACTTTCTTTTTTGTAAATTTTAAGGCAGCAGGGAGGGGGAAAATGGACACAGAATAAGGAGCGCCAAAAGACAGTTTTCCCAACAATGTAGTTAGTAATCACCCAGAGCTATCTAATTCAGCTGTTTAATGGGCCCAGGAGATCAGAATAACATCCTGCAACAACCTGGGGAAAAAGGAAGGAGTAGACTGCCCATTTATAGAGAACATTCATGAATAAAGTACACCACACCATGGAGACAGGTACTCATCCCTCACTGGTAGTAAAGATGCCTAAAGAGCTATTCCCAGGCTGGAGTTGGAAGGTGCATTTCCCAAAAACAGGGGAGGAAGAGACAATCAGCCACTGACTTCATCCATGGGTTAGCAAATTAAGCCAGCTAAAGTCCAACCCTAAGAACAGCTAAGGTTTAAATCTGTCAAAGTCAAAAAGGAGTCAGTAGCCTCCATTTTAACTCTGTGTCAGATATGAGGGGAACCATGGCTGACTGAAAATCCCAGAGATGGTAGGGACTGGCTTCTTGCCATCCTGGTTGGATTGTAGCCCTAGCCTAAGCTCCAGCCCTACCTCCAGCAGGGGAGGAAGCTGGGGACTTGCACCAGTCTCGTCAGGCAACAGTATTCTATTTTGGCCTGCACAGACTAGATTTTTGGGCACGCATATGGCTGCATCCCTACTCCCAGTATGAAAGGATGGAGGGCAATGTTTTCTCAGGTTCTCTGGACAATTGTCAGCACTTTAAGCCTACATGGACCATACTGTTGGACACCTGTGTCTACATTCCCACACTTGACAGAGTAGGAGGAGGGACACTGCTCCCTCACCCTCTCCAGACAACTGTAGTCCCTTTTGGCCCACATGGACAAGATTGTTGTGCACACTTGTAGCTCCATCGCTGACCCTGGCAGAGAAGGGAAGAGACAGTGTTCTTTCACCTTCTATGGGAATCTGAAGCCATGATCAGTCTTCACAGATTAGATTTTTGGATACCTGTGGCTCCATCCTCATGCCCCAATAAGATAGAGGAGGAGCAGTGTTTGCTCAGCACTTCTGGGCATGTCTAGGCACTTTTGGCCTCCATGGACTAAACTGTTGGACACATATGTAGCTCCATCCCTGACCCTGACAGACCAGGAAGAGGGTCAGTGGTCTCTCAGCATATCTGGACAACTGCAATTGCTTTTAGCCTGCATGGCCTAGATTTTTGGACACCTATGGCTCCATCCCTAACCCCTGATAGCTCAGGAAGATGGCAGTGTTTCCTCAGCCTCTCTGGGCATCTGCAACCTCTTTCAGCCAGCACAGTCTAGATTGCTGGGCACCTGTGGCTCTATACCCATCCCCAGATAGGGCAGGAGGGGGAGCAGTGTTTCCTCAGCCCCTCTGGCCAACAACAGCCTCTTTTGGCCTCATGGAAAAGATTGTTGTGCACACCTGTGGCTCCATCCCTGCCTCTGGCAGGAAGGAAGAAGAAGTGAAGTGATCCCTCAGACTCTCTGGGCAACTGCAATCATATTTGTTGTGCACAGAAAAGATTGTTATGCTCACCTGTAGCTCCAGCCCTGTCTCTGGCAGGGGAGGAGGAGGGAATCAGTGCTTTGACTGCCTACCTGGGCAACTGCAGTCAGTTTAGACCAACATGACTTAGCTTGCTGCCCACACAGGCGTCTCCATCCATGCCCCAGCAGGCAAGGAGCTTCTTCTGTCTCCTGAGGCAACTATAGATGATCTTGTCCTTGCGAGCATGAATTACAGCTTGTTGCTGTAGATTCATCCCTTACCCTGGCAACAGAGAAAGGTGGAAAAACTTCATCAGTTCCTCAGCAATTTGGGCAGCTTCAGCCTCCATGGTTTATAGTACCAACTGAATCCTTGGCTCTTATTTAACAACCAGCAATGAAGAAAGTGCAAGAAACAAATGAAAAACCTGAAAAAACTAAGGTTGGCTAAACGCAAGCCATTATAAAGTTCCAAATTAAGGTACAAATATCAAAGATGGGATGTAGCACAAAGTCAATCAAATAGAATGCCCAAGACTAAATAAAGAAACTGAACCCAGAATAAACACATAGAACAGGTAAAGAAAAGACTAGGAAAAATAGAACAGGGTCTCAGGGGACTAAATGATGGCAAGAGGCATGCAAATATATGTTTCACGGATGTCGCAGAAGAGAAGTGAAGAGGGACAAAAGGAATATTTGAAGAAATAATGGTTGAGAATTTCCAATCTCTACAGAAGGACATAACTATCCATGTCCAAGAAACAAATCATAGTAAAATCCAAATATATATGAATAGACCTAATCTGAAACACATTCTAATCAGAATGTCAAATACCAAAGATAAAGAGTTTCCTGAGATTCTTGAGAGAAAATGATTCATAACATACAAGGGATGTCCAATAAGATTAAGTGCTGTTTTCTCATCAGAAACAATGGGGACAAGAAAACTGTGGTATGATATATTTAAGCTACTGCAAGAGAAAAACTGCCAACCAAGAATCTTATATCTGGCAAGACTGTTCTTCCAAATGAGGGCAAGTAGAGAATAATCACAGATAAGCAGAAATAGAGATAGTTTTTACTCATAAGGCCAGCTTAGCAGGAAATACAAAAGGAAGTGATATTCCTGAAAAGAAAAGACAAGAGAGAGAGGCTTGGAAGAGAGTCTACAAAGTAAAATTATAACAGTAAAAGTAACAAAAAATATAAAAAGTGTGGTGAAAACAAGATACGACAGATTAAAATCCAAAGATCAAAATAGTTATAGAACTGCATTTACAGCAAGGGTTTTTAACCAGGGATCCACATACCCCCAAAGGGTCCATGGAAAGATTTGAGGGGGTCTGTAAGATTAAATAAATTCTGAATAATTCTAAAATTTAATTTAAACACATGCTGGTGTTGAGTGTCATAAAATTATCTGCTTCTACATTTTGAGAAGGGGTCTGTAGTAATTTTCACCTGACTGGCCAAGGGGTCCATGATAGCAGTTTTCACCTGACTGGCCAAGGGGTCCATGGTACAGAAAAGGTTAAGAAACCCTGCTTTAAAGTAATAACATTGAATGGTAATGGATTAAACTCACCAATCAAAATACACTGACTGCCGGAAAGCATAAGAGGATACAAGCCATCTATATACAGTCTACAGGAGACTCATCATAGACCCAAGGATACTCACAGATTGAAAGTGAAAGGCAGGAAAAAGATATTCCATGCATGCTGTAACCTCCCCAAAAAAGCAGGAATAGCTATATTTATATTGGATGAAATATTCTTTTAAGGGAAAGCTATCATTAGAGACAAGGAAGGTCATTATAAACTAATAAAAGTGGAAATATTCTAGGAGGAAATAACAATCATAAATCTATGTGCACCTAACTAAGACTCCCTAAATTATAGGAGGCAAAACTTGAAAAAAGTGAAGGGAGAAGTAGATGTCTCTACAGTAACAGCTGGAAACTTCAATACACCACTCTCATCATTGTATAGACCATCTGAGCAGAGGATCAATAAAGAAACAGAGAGTTTAAAAAATATGATAAGCAAAGTAAACCTAATGGACATATACAGAACATTGTACCTCAAAACAAATATTTATACATTCATCTTAAGTGCTTATGAAACTTTCTCCAAGTTAGACCATATGTTGGTTCACAAAGCAGATCTCAATATAAAAAGACTGAAATTATACGAAGCATTTTCTCTGAATGTAAGGGAATAAAGCTGGACATCGATGATAGGCAGAAAATGGGAAAATTCACAAATATATGGATATTAAACACCATACTCTTAATCTATGGGTCAAAGAAAAGATTGCAAGAGAAATCAATAAATATCTTGAGAAGAATGAAAATGAGAACACAACATATTAAAACTTATGCCATGGAGTGAAAGAAGTGTGAGAGGGAAATTTATTCCCCTCAAGCATTACAATAAAAAAAAAGACAGTGCTAAAATAAGTTACATAACTACACAGATGAAGGAACTAGAAAAAGAACAGAAAACTATCCCCCAAAGAAGTAGAAGGAATGAAATAAAGATCAGAGCAGAAATAAGTGAAATTGAGAACAAAAATAAAATAGAATTAACAAAGCCAAAAGTGGTTCTTTGACATCAGCAAAATTGACAATCCCTTAGCTGGACTGACAAAGAAGAAAAGATAAAGTGCAAATAAATAAAATCAGAAATGAAAAGTGGAACATTACTACTTACCCGACCAAGATAAAAGAGATTGTAAGAAAATAATATGAACAAATGTATGACAACAAACTTAAACACTTATGTGCTTCAAGAAACTTTGTGAAGTTAAAAAGGCAATCCACACAATGGGAGAAAATATTTGGAAACCACATATCTAATAAGGATTTGATTTCCATGCTATATAAAGAGATTATACAACTCAATAAAAGAGCAAGCAATCCAATTAAAAAAGGGCAAAAGATTAAATAGACATTTCTCCAATGAGGAAATAAAAATGGCAAAAAGCATATGAAAAAATGTTCAATATCACTAGCTATTAGGGAAATGCAAGTCAAAAATGCATTGAGATATAATCTCAAACCTCTTAGAATGGACATTATTAAAAAAATAAGAAAAGAAAATGTGCTGGAGAAGATGTGGAGAAACAGGAACTCTCCTTCATTGTTGGTGGGAATGTAGAATGGTGCAGTCTCTGTGGAAGACAGTTTGGCAGTTCTTCAGGAAGCTAAATAAAGAATTGCCATATGGTAAAGCAATCTCTCTATGAGGAAGAGTTCATTTTCAGAGCAACTCAAAACAATGAGGTGAATAGACAATTGCACCCCATTGTTCATGGCAGCATTATTCACAATTGCCAAAATATGGATACAGCACAAGTATCCATAAACCAATGAATGGATAAACAAAATTTGGAATATACATATGATGAAATATTATGCTGCTGTAAGAAGAAATAAAATTAGGGCAAATAAAATTAGGGCACACAGCATAACATTAATGAACTTTGAGGACATTATGCTAAGTGAAATAAACCAGACACAAATGGACAAATTATGACCAAAATATGAAGAATAAACACATGGAGTTAAAACCTTGAGTATGGGTTGCTATGAGATAAGATGAGGACTGAGAAAGGGTGCTGGTGCTTATTGTATGTAGAAATTTCCATTAGCTTGACTATAAAAGTGTGGAAATGGATAGAGTTGGTGGTAGCATATAGTGTGTATAACTAACATGGCTCATTTATGAATGACATTGTAGCTGAAAAAGGTAGTCTAGGTATGTAAATGTCAATTAATGAAATCTAGAGAATAATCTAGGGACTGAATAACAGTGTAACTGGAGGTGAATGAGAATTGTGATTAACAGTATAAATACAAGAATGTTCTTCTATGAACTAGAACAAATGTACATCACTATTACAAAGTGGCAGGAATATAGTGATATATGAGAAAAAATCAATTAATGTAATTTAAAGACTATAGTTAACAGCAACATTGCAACGTTCTTGTATCAATGTCAAAGTAGGTACTATATTATTACTAAGGTTCAATAATAGGAGTATATGTGAGATTTTCTTTTGGAATAAGGAAAATGGTCAAAAGTTTACTAGGATGGTGAGCGCACAAATCTCTGATGAAAATGAGACCATTGAGTGTACACATTGGATAGAATGTACAAGGCATGAGGCTGTACAACATGGTACACCACGTGGTTAACAGCAGAAATATGAGTGTTCTCTCATGAAGTCTAACAAATGTACAATATTAATAGATAGTTGTAAAAATAGGGCATGTATGTAAACATATGTCAAGTGTACATTATTTATTATAGTGGTAATTGTCTGATCATGTTCTTTTATAATCTGTAACAAATGTTCCACAACAAAGTAAGGTGTTGGCGGAGGGTGGATGCATGGGAATTCTGCACATTGTGCATGATTATTTTGTATGATAAAAAGTTCTCTAATAATAATAAAAAGAAAACGTATAGGATGCAGTGTATCCAGTGGTGATAGAGAAACATATAGCCCCAACTGCTTGCATTGAAAATGAAGAAAGGTAAAAATCAAGGACCTTACTGCACATCTGGAGGAACTAGCAAAAGAAGAGTGAACAGATGCCAGGGTGAGCAAAAGGAGGAAAATAATAGATTAGAACAGAAATAAATGAAATTGAGAATTACAAAAAGTCAATGGAGAGTATTAAAACCAAAAGTTGGTTATTCAGAAAAATCAATAAATTGAAAGGTCTTTGGCTAGACCAACAAAAAAAAAAAGAAATGATTCAATTATATAAAATCAGATATAGGGGGAATTACTACTGAAAAACAGAAATAAAAAGATGATAACAGGATATTATGAACAATTGTATGCCTATAAATTTGAGATATACAAATTCTTAGAAACACACAAACAACCTACACTGACTCTAGAAGAGGTAGAAGACCTCAATGTACAAAATAGATGTAAGGAGACTGAATCAGTCATCAAAAACATCCTAACAAAGAACTTCCGAGGACCAGATGGCTTCATGGGTGAATTCTGCAAGTCATTCCAAGATGAATCAATACCAATAGTTCTTGGACACTGGTGAAGAATTAAAGAGGAAGGAACACAATCAGGCTCATTCTGTGGGGCCAGCATCACCCTAGTTCCAAAGCCAGATAATGCTATTACAAAAGAAAAATATTGCAGGCCATTTTATCTTATAGATATAGCTGCTTGAAGTTTGAATCCAACAGCATATCCAGAAGAACTGAAAGCAGGGATTTGAGAAAACATTAGCACACCAATGTTAGGAGAGGGATTGTTCACAGTTGCTAAGAGATGGAAGCAACTGAAGTGTCCTTCAACCAATGAATGGATAAACAAAACGTGATATATACATAGCCACAAATGAATGAAGTCCTGGTACATTTGACAACATGCATGAACCAGGGGACATTACATTGAGTGAAATAATCCAGATACAAAAAGACAAGTATTGATGACATCAGTGTTATGAACTAATTATAATAAGGAAGCGCATAAAGTTAGAATCTAGAATATAGTTTACTGGCAGAAAGTTTGGCATTAGAGAATGGGCATTTGATGCTTAACATGTACAGAATTTCTATTTAGGCAAAAGGTAAAGCACATTATTTTGGTGAAATCTACAAACTGAACTATAAAGATGAATGTGGTTAAAAGGGGAAACTTTAGGATGTATATATTACTACAATAAAAATTAAATTTTAAAACATAGGACTGTGCAACACAATGAACCCTCTTGTAGACTATGGGCTTTAATTTACTGTATAAGAATTTCCTTTCATGAAGTATAACAAATGTTGGACACTAATGTAAGGTGTTAAAATTAAGGTGTTTTATGGGGGAAAATATACCTAACATAAATATGGAAGATAGATAAATCTATTTTAATAATCTTTCATCAATTGTAACAAAGGTAACTACAGCTAAAAAATAGTACAATTATGAAAAGTCTTATCATCCATTTTTAACTAATGTTCCATACCAAGTGTAAGGTGGTATTGGTGGGTTGCTGTGCATGAGTCCTGTATTTTATGCTTGATCATTTTGTAAACTCATAATTTCTCTAATAAAATAAGAAGACTCTACAAGGATGTGTGTGGTGGTGACTTTGACCTAGGAAACACACGACTAAGATGTTAATGTTGATCCCTGCACTAAGAGAGACAATCAGGTGGATTAACTTTCCCCTCTGGATCACCAACCACAAAACCTCTTCCAGTCCCCTATATTCCCCTCCCATGACAGCTTCTCCTTCCTGTATGTGGATCAGCTGGCCTTTCTCAGTAATTTACATAGAAAGTGCAGTCTGTTTCCACTTAATTGTGAATATTTCCTACATTATCCTGCAGCATAATGCAGTCAAAACCATGATAGCCCAGGCTTTAATAGTATTGAAACTTTCAAATAATTAACATGGATCTATACACAAAATACTGAAAAGGCCTCCAAATTCCTGCCCCTTTTTGTAT
>JAQZBX010088374.1:0-12753 GCA_029593785.1 Cabassous unicinctus | reverse complement strand
ATTTAGTTCTGCACTAATCTTTATTTCCTTCTTTCTACTTCCTTTGGGGTTAGTTTGTTGTTCTTTTTCTACTTCCTCGAGGTGTGCAGTTGATTTTAGCACTTTCTTCTTTTTTAATATAGGCATTTATGGCTATGAATTTCCTTCTCAGTACAGCTTTTGCTGCATCATATAGGTTATGATATGTTGTATTGTCATTTTCATTCACTTCAAAATAGTTACTTATTTCTTTGCAAGTTTCTCCTTGACCCACTGATTATCTAAGAGTGTGTTGTTTAACTTCAATGTCTTTGTGCCTAATCTGCTTCACTGCGCCTTGCTGATTTCCAGCTTCATTCCATTGTGGTCAGAGAAATTACTTTGTGTCATTTCAGTCTTTCTGAATTCATTGAGAGTTGTTCTGTGGCCTAGCATGTGGTTTATCCTGGAGAATGATCCACATGCTCTTGGGAAGAATATATCCCGCTGTATTTGTGTGTAATGTTCTGTATTTGTCTGTTAGGTCTAGATCCTTTTATATATTATTCAAGGTCTTTGCTTCCTTATTGATTCTCATTGAGATGTTCTAATGGTGATAATGCTGTATTAAAGTCCCCCACAATAATTGTAGAGGCATCTATTTCTCCACTTAGTTTTTCTCATGTTTTCCTTATGTATTTGAGGTGTCCTGGTTAGGTGCATAAATGTTTATGATTTTTCTTTCTTCTTGATAGATTTCTCCTTTTATTAACATATAGTGTTCTTTTTCTGTCTCTTACAATAGTTTTGCATTTAAAGTCTAATTTGTCTAATATTAGTATAGCTACTCTTGCCCTCTTCTGTTTATTGTTTGCATGTAAAATTGTTTTCCAACCATTCACTTTCAGTCTCCTTGCATCTCTGGGCCTAAGGTCAGTTTCTTGTAGGCAGTGTATGGATGAGTCTTATTTCTTTATCCATTCTGCCAATCTGTGTCTCTTGATTGGAGAGTTTAAGCCTTTAACATTGTTTTATTACTGTCAAGGAATTACTGACATTAGCCATATTTTATTTAGGTTTATATATAACATATGTTGTTTTTATTTCTCTTTTTATCTATTTAGTTATTCTTATACTCTGCTCCACCTTTCTTTCTCCTATTTTCAACTTTCATCTTGAAAACTCCCTTTGGTAATTCTTGAAGTGCAGGTTTCTTATTCGCACACTCTCTTAATTTCTGTTTATCTGTGAATATTTTAAACTCTCCCTCAATTTTGAATGCCAGCTTTGGCTGATAGAGAGTTCTTGGCTGGAAGTTTTTTCCTGTTAGCACCATCACTCTATCATACCACTGCCTTTTTACCTGCATGGTTTCAGATGAGAAATCAGCACTTAATCTTACCAAGCTTTCTTTGTATGTGATGGATCTCTTTTCTCTTGCTGCTTTCAGTATTCTCTCTTTGTTGTGAGCACTGGGCAATTTGACAAGTATATGTCTTGGGGTAGGCCTGTTAGGATTTCTACTGTTTGGGATGTGCTGCACTTCCTGGACATGTACATCCATCTCCCTCAATAGGGTTGGGAAATTTTCAGCCATTATTTCCTCCAACAGTCCTTCTGTCCCCTTTCCCTCCTCTTCTCCCTCTGGGATGCCTATGGTGTTTGTGTGTATGCATTTTCATTGTCATTCAAATTCTTAAGTCCCTGTTGGAGTTTTTCTCTTTTTATCTATCTGTTTTACTATCTGATTTCAGATGTACTGTCTTCCACATTGCTGATTCTTTCCTCTCCCTGTTCACATCTGCTGTTATGTGCTTCCAGAGTATTTTTGATTTCTTGGATTGTGCCATTGATTGCCATCATATCCGTTATCTTTTTATGTGTGTTTACAATTTCTTTGGTATGTTCTCCCAGTGTCTTCTTAATATCCTTAATCTCTTCCTTCACTTCATTAAGTTGATTCATGATATTTGTTTGTACATTTTTGATTAGTTGCATGCTCTGCATATCCTCTTGTTTTTTAGTTTGTCGTTAGAATGGGTCATATCTTCCTGTTTCTTAGTATGGCTTATAATTTTTTGTTGGTGTCTAGGCATTTGTTTATCTTGATGGGTTTATTTAGTTGGTTTGCTTCTCTTTCTGTCCTAGGGTTTTATTTTGTTGTTGTTTTTGTGTGTTGTAATGTCCCACAGCTGTTGTCTGTGTTCCCTTGGAAAAAATATGACCAGAGAAAAGGAAAGATATAAGAATAGAAAAAGAATAATAGTAGTAATAATTATAAGAAAAGGTAGAAGAGGAGCCATACAAGACCTAGGAAGATAAATAATTAACACGAGTAAAAAAATCATAAAAAGTACAGGGAAATAAGTTTTAAAAAGTGGAATAGGAAAAACAAAATGAGAAACAAATTAGAGAAAAATATATTGAATGTATTAAAAGCCCAGAGTAATGAGAAGAGAGGGAAAGAAAAAAGAAAAGAAAAAAATAAAGTAAAAAAAAATAATAAAACAGAAAAAAGAGTGAGAGAACTAAAACTAAAAAAAAAAATTGAAGCCCAAATAAAAAGAGGTGCTATAAATGAAAAACAACAGAAAACAGAAGTTATCAAAATGAAGGAAAGAAAGGAAATAATATAGGTAGAAAACAATCAGTAAAAGTTAAAAAAAAGGGAGGGGGGAACAAAGAGGAAACACAAAAACCAGAGACAAAACAGAAGCAGCAACAACACTAAAACAATGGAAGAAAAACAACCTTCCCTTTAGGCCCCTAAGGAGCTTCTTAGGCTGCTGGTGTTCTTCAATCCATCACCCTGTAGCCTGCCCTCTGCAGGTGATGTACCAGGTTTTAGTGATTAAAATTTTAAAAGTTAAAATGAAAAAAAAAGGAACCTTTTTTAAAAAAAGACATAACAGATCCAAGAAAGCCTAAAACCAAAAGAATGTCCATATGTTCTTTGTCATAAACTATCTTGATTGCAGTTGTAGACTCTCTCAGTTCCTTGGGATGGTTTTTGTCCATCATCATCTCCTAGTTAGTTGTTCTGGGTGAGTCCAATTAACTGGACAGTAGGTATTGCAACTCCATTGAATTTAAAGGCCCAACTGGTGGACAGCCCAGTGATTGAACTCCAGTACCAAGTATAGGTTCAAATAAAAGGGACAGAGAGGCATGTGTAGAGAAGTCACATCTGAGTCCAACTTTGTCTCCCTAGGGAGCAAAATCTCCAAAGTAGGGTCCCTGACAATGCACCAAACTCCAGAGCTATCTGCCATGACTGTGGGTCCTGGATGTCTCCAGAGCCCTTAGGATCCCCACTATTTGGGGTAGTATCTACTTTGGCTTTCTATGAGATCTGACTGAGACGTGCATAAGCGTTACCTCTCTCATGACCTCCCGACTCACTTTGAAGTCTCTTATGTTTAGATGTTTTTAAATTTCTTTTAGCATTGTTTGTAGTTTTCTACATATAGGTCCCATACTTCTTTGGTTAAATTGATTCCTAGGTAATTGAGTCTTTTTGTTGCTAATGTAAATGGAATCCCCCCCCCGATTTCCTCCTCAGATTGTGCAATAGTAGTGTACAAAAACATTGGTTACTTGGGGTTTGAGCTTGATCCACTCTCAGATTCTTTTTTACTCATCTACTCATGACCTGTGAGAAATCTCTAAGTATCATTTGACCTTGTTCTCTTCTTTCTGTGAGATGTGCAGTCTTACTACCATGAAACTAATGTCTCCATTTCTGATCTCTGGAGCCCTTCTCTGTCTTAATTCCTTCATTTTACTGGTTATTGAAACACTTAATAATTTAATATTGTTCAAAATGTAATTTTTCCTGAAATGTTATTTTTTTAGACAATGAAAATATTAAGCAAAATATAGAGCAACTTACCAGTTACAGACCATTACACATCTTTTGCTAATTCTAATGCAGTGATTATGAAACCATTGCAAATGTGAACTTGTAAACATCTAATGCTCTCATAATTGGATTTCATGCATAGGTCTTTGCCACCAATTGTTTTTGAACTAAGTGCATTCTATAAATTTCATTTCATTGTATATTGTCTTTCTATGATCCTTGTTCATGACACAGCCACATTGCAATAATTTTTGTTTACGAAACATATTATCTTGCTGTTTTCAATATGATGACTCCAAAAGGTATAATAGAGTTTTCTAGTCCAATTAGTTGAATAATGTTGTTTTTTATTTTGTTTTCTTAATTGAGAAAAGAGAAAGAAGAAAAATAGTTTTAAGTTGTGATGGTTAGGCTAATGTGTGAACTCGGCCAGGTAATAGTATCCAGGTGTTTGGTCAAGCAAGCACTTGGCTAATTGTAATACAAGAGCATTTATGGACTTTGGTCACCAGTGTGTTTACTATGTGGATTGCTGATTACATCTACATCAATCAGGGAGATTGCATTAGCAATGGATGATGCTTTTATCCAATCAGTTAAATGCCTTAAAAGGGGAAGTGATTTCAACATTCAGAGAGAATTTCCCAGCTCATCTTTGGACAGCCAGATTCTCCCAGAAACTCATCAAGGACCTTTCATTGCACTCTCATCAGAGACCCCGGTTTGCAGCCTGCCTGTGGAACCTGGACTTGTGCATCCTCACGGTTGCATGAGAGACTCATAAAATCTCATATTATTGACAGATATCTCCTGTTGATTCTGTTTCCCAAGAGAACCCTGACTAATACATGGGTTAACTGAGTTAATTTCTTAATATTATCAGGCAGTTGGTTCTCTATGCCAACATATGTCAGGACTCAGTTCCTATTTGAAACATTTCTGGAGTTCATTAATGCAGTTATGTTACTTATGGGTACATGTTTAAATATAATAGCAAAACTTAATTAGATGATCTTTTGTTAGTTTGACATATATGGATAGCTGCAGAAATGAGTCTCCTGTTATAATACTTATATGAAAAATGAGGGTTTTATGGAGGAGGTGAGCTTGATGCTAATAGCCTTCGAGAATGACAGTGTCTAGAAGACATGTGGTTCTCTCCTAAATGTTAATCTCTGCTTACTTAGTGACAACCTTGATTTGTGTTTGAAATGTCCAGAGCACCACTACCACCCTTCCCCCCATGGAGCACAGGAACTTTGAAGGAAGCTAGCTCCATCATCTGGCAATAGTTTTGGTTCAGGTTAGGCATGTGACCTGATTTAAGCCTTTAAAATTGGAGAATGGAATTCCTGGAAAGAGGTTTCCTCTTTCTCCTAAGACAGCTTCTGGAAATATGAGCCACACTTTCTGTCCCTGGAAATGTGCAAGAAATCCCTGAGAGTACTTGGCAGCCCTCCTGCCATCATGAGGTGTAATCAGTTTAGGATGATACTCAGTCACAAGATACAAGGTGATTGGATAGAAATAAATAAAGTGACAAAATCAAACTAACGCTGAGGCTCTTAACTTTGCATTTACGTGAGTCAATAAATCACCGTTATTGGTAAGTGTGTTTGAGTTGTTTTTTCCATTATTTGCAAGCAAACACAATGTAATGAATACAAAGTGGAATTCTGAAAGTACATGAAGTGGTGGTGGGTTTACCTTCTAGATGAGCTGGTGCAATGACAGTGTGTACACTTGTTCCATAGTTTGTCATTTAAATTTTGGTTACTGCTTAAGATGGATGGTACAAGAGGAGTGCTTCTGTTTTCTAGCCTCTTTTACTTGGAATATTTTTTCTCCTGCCTTGCTCTTTACCTGCTTCATCAGTCTCACAGCTATAGACTCAGCTGTGCCTCTCTCAGAGAAGAGGACTTGAAAGGGTACCTGAATTGATAGTAGGAGGAATCAGGTACATGAGCCATGAGGAGAAATCTATCTGTGATAAAGAGGAAATAGTGTGTTAAGAGAAGAGAGTTTAGATATTGATTTCTTTTGCTGTATGACTGTGTCATTTCAATTAAATCTAAAATTATAGGGTAATATGTTATAAATAAATTATTTAAAACACATGGAGTTAAATCATCTAAATATACTTACATTTGGTTCTTAGGAGATTTCATCAAACTTTTGATAAGAATAAGGATACCAGATTATAAGTCAGTAGTAGTACATTGAACTAAGTTTTTTTTTTTACCTGGATTGAGAAATAAATTGTGAAATTTAGATTTGGAGCATAAGGAAAACTGAATTTAAGCCATAATAGTGATCATGCTAATATGTCTATAGTGAAATTCATATTTAAAACATTTTAAGTTTAATAGGGCTATTTGAAAAAAATGTCTATGATTAAAAATTTTATAGATGTTGATGTTGTTTTGAGTGAATTATCTTCAAATTGTCCATTATTTCTGTTCATGTTTATGGACTCTGAGATTTTAACCTAAGTATATGAAATTTGGAACAGTTAGATTAGGCCTAGATTTGTACACTTTTTTTTTCTTTAGGTTAACATAAACTTTATTATTTAGAACAGTGTTAGAAAACATTGCAAAGAGAGTACAAAGAGTTCCCACATACCCCTCACTAAGTTTCCCCTATTATTAAATCTTAAATAATCATGGTATATTTGTTAAAATTAATGAACCAACATCATTATTAAATAAGGTCCCTGCTTTATTCATGCATACTTAGTTTTTGCTTAATGTCTTTTTTTTTTATTGGAGAAGTTGTGGGTTTACAGCCCATTCAGACATAAAATACAGGATTTCTCTATACCGCTTTATTATTAACAGCTTGCATTGATGTGGTACAATTGTTCCAGTTGATGAAAGCACATTTTTATAATTGTACTATTAACTATAGTTCATGGTTTAACTTAGGATTCAGTACTGTGTTGTTTTTATTAAAAAAATTTATTTTATCTAGTACCATATACAACCTAAAATTTCCCCATTTAACCATATTTAAATATATAATTTACAGCTGTTAATTACATTCACCATCCCTTACCAAAAATTTTCCATCTCAAAGAGAAACTCTGTACAGTTAAAGCCTTAACTCCCTATTCCCTACCCCATCCCATCTGACAGTATCCTGTATTTTAGATTCTGATTTATGAGTTTGCTTATTCTAATTATTCATATCATTGAGATCATATAATAATTGTCCTTTTGTCTGGCTTATTTCACTTAACATGATATCTTGAAAGATCAGCCATGTTGTCACATGTATCAGAACTTCCTTCCATTTTTACAATTGAATAATAGTCCAATGTCTGTCTGTACTACATTTTATTTCTCTATTTATCATGTAATAGACACTTGGGTTGCTTTTATCTTTTGGCAAATGTGAATAATGGCGCTATGAACATCTGTGTGTAAATATCTCTTTAAGTCTCTGCTTTGCATTCTTTTGGGCATATATCTAGTAGTGGGAATTCTTGGACATATGGTAATTCTAAACTTAACTTTCCAAGGAACTGCTAAACTGTCTTCCACAGCAGCTGCACCATTTTACATTGCCACTAGCAAGGAATTTTCTCTGTATCCTCTCCAACACTTGTATTTTTCCAGTTTCAAAATAGTAGTTGTTCTAGTGGATGTGAAATGGCATCTTATTATAGTTTTGATATGCATTAACTTAATGGCTTATGATGATGTCCTCTTTTCATAGGGTTTTGGCCATTTGTATATCTTTGGAGAGATGTCTGTTCAAGTCTTTTGCCCATTTTAAAAATGGGTTGTTTGTCTTTTTGTTGTTGAGTTGAAGGATTTTTTTTAATATATTTTGTACTTAAAACCTTTATTGGATATGTGGTTTTCAAATTTTTTTTTCCATTGTGTAAGTTGTTGTTTTACTTTCAGAAAAAGTCCTTTGAGATGCAAAAGTTTTAAATTTTTATGAAGTCTCATGTATCTATTTTTCTATTTGTTGCTTATGCTTTGGGTGTAAAATCTAAGAAACCATTGCCTAACACAATGTCCTGAAGATACTTTCCTGTTTTCTTCTAGGAGATTTTTAGTTCTAGCCCTTATATTTAGCCCTTATATTTTGGTCTTTGATCCGTTTTAGGTGGTTTTTGTATATAGTGTGAGGTATGGGTCCATCTTCATTCTTTCACAAATGAAGATCCAGTTTTCCCAGCACCATTTGTTGAAGAGACTCATTCACAATGGAGTGGTCTTGACAGCCTTGTGAAAAATCTGTTGGCCTTAAGTGTGAGGGTTGATTTCTGAACTCTCAATTTTATTCCATTTTATTTTCATTTATATCTGTTCTTGTCTCAGTACCATGCTATTTTCATTACTGTGGCTTTGTAATGAGTTTGAAGATTGGAAAGTGAATGTCCTCCAACTTTGTTATTCTATTCAAAATTTCTTTGGCTATTCACAGTTTCTTACTTTTCCATATAAATTTGATGATTGGCTTTTCTATTTTTTCAAAGAAGGATATTGGTATATTGACTGGGATTCTGTTGAATCTGTAAATCACATTGGGTAGGATTGAAGTCTTAATAATATTTAATCTTCCTATCTTTGAACATGAATATCCTTCCATATATTTAGGTCTTCCTTGATTTCTGTTAGCAATGTTTTGTGATTTTCTGTGTACAAGTCCTCTATATTCTTGGTTAGACTTTTTCTTAGATATATGATTCTTCTAGTTGTTGTTGTAAATCAAAATTTTTAATTGATTTCTTCTCCTGATTGTTCATTTCTAGTGTGTAGAAACATGACAGATTTTTGGGTGTTGATCTTGTACCCAGCACTTTGCTAAATTCATTTATTACCTCTAAGTGCTTTGTTGTAAATTTTTCAGGATTTTCTGTATATAGGATCATGACATCTGCAAATAGGGAAAGTTTTCTTTCTTTCCTTTGTCGTTCCCCTTTATTTCTTCTTTTATTTCTTTTCTTTCCTATTTCCCCCCCAATTTCTTGGGCTAGAGTTTCCAGTATAATTGTGAATAACAGTGGTAACAGTGGACATTTTCATTTGTTCATGATGTTAGAAGGAAATCTTTCAGTCTTTTCACTGTTAAGTAGGATGCTAGCTGTAGGTTTTTCATAGATACCCCTTTTCACATTAAGGATGTTTCCTTCTATTCCTAGTTTTCTAAATGTTTTTATCAAGAAGTGGTGCTTGAGTTGGTGAAATGCCTTTTCTGTATC
This sequence comes from Cabassous unicinctus, assembly GCA_029593785.1. NCBI lineage: Eukaryota > Metazoa > Chordata > Mammalia > Cingulata > Chlamyphoridae > Cabassous > Cabassous unicinctus. The sequence continues at coordinate 3,715 of JAQZBX010088374.1, read as the reverse complement.
AATTGAAATGATGAACTGTTTTGTTTTTTTTCCCCTTTATTTTGTTATTATGGTATTTTGCATTAATTCAGTGGTTCTTAACCTTTTTTGTTCCAGCGACCCCTTTACTAGTCAGGTGAAAACCACAGACCCCTTACAAATGCCACATTATAGTGTGTATAATTTGATAAATATATCACACCCACACCAATACATCCCCACAATAATGTTTTTTGAATTTCAGTTCATGCGCACAGACCCCTTGTTAAGAAACCCTGCATTAACTGATTTTCTTATATTGAACCACCTTTATATTCCTGTCTTAAATCCCCGTTGTCATTGTGTATAATTCTTTTAATGTACTGTTGCATTTGGTTTGTGTAGCAGTTTGATATTGTTTTTGAATTCCAAAATTAGATATTGGATTATGTTTGTAAAGTGGTCTGTTCCTCTGGGCATATTAGATTATAATGGAGTCAGAGGTTTCACTTTTACTTGATTAAATAATGATTAAGGCTTTGATTGGGTCATGTCAGTAGGACTACAGAGAAACTGCACTGCAGAGAAGGGAGGTTGGAGTTTTTATCCTGGAGCCTGGGAAGTAAACACACAGAGAAGCAGGTACATGAGGAAGGAGAGAAGGCTCCATTAGACACCACAGAGGTCCCAGGAAGAGAGACAAGCAGTTTGCCTGTTAGTCTACAGTTGGGCTTATGGAGAGAGCAGAGCAGCTGAGCCTGGAGAGAAATGAGCCCCAGAAGAGAGGAACCCATGAAGCCTGGACCCTTGCAGACATCAGCAGCCATCTTGCTCCAACACATGGCAACAGACTTTCGTGAGGGAAGTATCTTATGCTTTGTGGCCTTGTAACTGTAAGCTTCTACCCCAAATAAATACCCTTTATAAAAGCCAAGAGATTTCTGATATTTTTCATCAGCACCCGTTTGACTGACTAATATAGTTTGGTAGTATTTTGTTGAGACTTTTTGCATCTATATTCATACAGATACTGGTTTGTAATTTTGTTTTCTTGTGTTATTTCCATCTGGATTTGGTATGAAGGTAACAGTGTTTGGAATGAATTAGGGGAATGTTCCCTTCTCTTCAGTTTTTTGGAAGATTTTGATCAGGATTGGTATTAATTCTTAGAATGTTTGGCAAAACTCTGTCAAACCATCTGGTCCTGGGCTTTTGTTGTTTGGGATGTTTTGAGTATTGATTTAATCTCTTTACTAGTTATTGGTTTGTTGAGATTTCTATTCTTCTTGGATCAGTGTAGATAGTTTATGTGTTTCTAGGAATTTGTCCATTTCATCTAGGTTATCTAACTTGTTGGCATACAGTTGATAGTATCCTCTACCAGTGGGGTTGAGAGTAACGTATCTCTTTCCATTTTTGATTTTATTCATTTTTGTCATCTCTTTTTTTCTTAATCTAGCTAAAAGTTTGTTGATTTTACTGATCTCTCCAAAGAACTAACTTATGGTTTTGCTGATTCTCTGTTATTTATCTTCTATTTCACTTATCTTTATTCTAATCTTATTTTATTTCCTTCCTTCTGCTTGCTTTAAGTTTAGTTTGTTCTTCTTTTTCTAGTTCTTCCAATTTTGAGATTAGTTCTCTGATTTGAAATCCTTCTTTTTAAATGTAAGCATTGAGAGCTATGTATTTCCCTCTCATCACTGCTTTTGCTGCATCCTATAAGTTCTGTTATGTTGTATTTTCACTTTCATTCACCTCAGGACATTTCTTAGTTTCCATTGTGATTTTTTCTTTGAGTACAGTGTTTAATTTCCACATTTTGTGAATTTTCTATTTCAGACTGTTATTGCTTCTGAGCTTCATTCCATTGTGGTTGGAGTAGATACATTGTATGATTTAGTATCTTTCAATTTATTGAGATGTTCCGTAACCTAACATATGTTCTATCCTGGAGAATGATCCATGTTCTTTTGAGAATAATGTGCATTCTGCTTTTCTTAGGTGAAGTGTTGTTTATATTTCTCTTAGGTCTAGTTGGTGTAGAGTATCATTCAAGTCTTTTATTTTCTTATTTATCTTCTGTTTAGATGTTTTAGCCATTATTGAAAGTGAGATATGAAATTTTCCCACTCTTACTGTGAATGCATTTAATTCTCCCTTCATATCTGTTAGTGTTCACTTCGTATATTTTAGGCTTCTGATGTTAGGTGCATATATATTTATAATTGTTAGGTCTTCTTGTTGAATTGACCCCTTTATCAATATATAATGACCATCTTTGTCCCTCATTACTGTTTTTGACTTAAAGCCTATTTTATCTGATATTAGTGTAGCTACCTCCACTCTCTTTTGGCTATTACATGTATGTTGTGTATTTTTCCATTCTTCCCCTTTTAACCTACTTATATTTTTAAATTCACAGTGATTCTATTTTAAACAGCATATACTTGGGTCATATTTTTTATCCCTTCTACCAATATCTGTCTTTTGTCTGCAGGTTTTAACCAATTACATTTAAAATCACTACTGATAATACAGGAATTTCTTTGATGTTTTGCTATTTAGTCCTCGTAAATCTTATATCTGTTTTGTCTCTCCATTCTTCTGTTAATGCCTACTTTCATAATTATTTGATTTTTTAATATTTTACTATATTAAGTCCCTTCTTGTTTCTATCTGGTTATGTTTATCATATATTTTTCTTGAGGTTACATTGGGGTTAGAATTCATCATCCTAAATATATAACAACATATTTGATTAGATACCAGCTTTACTTCTTTGTATACACTTGTACTGTTCCAATACCTTTTCATTTTCCCATTTTTGAATACTTGTTACGAATTACATCTTTGTATATTATGTGCCCCAAACCATAGATTAATCCTTACTTTTTTTTGCATTTGTGTTTAGCATTTGTAGGACATAAGAAGTGGAGTTACCTACCAAAAATACAATACGATAATACTGGCATTTATATTTACCAAAATATTTACCTTTACTGGAGGTTTTTATTTCTCTATTCCACATTGAATCACTTTCTAGAGTCTTTTCCTTTCAGTCTGAAGAATTCCCTTTAGCATAGCTTGTAGCAATGTATAGTGGTGATGAATTCCATCAGCTCTGTTTATCTGGGAATGTCTTAATCTATCCCTCATTTTTGAAAGATAGTTTCACCAAATATAAAATTTCTTTGTTAGCAATTATTTTCTTTCAGCTCTTTAAGCGTTTCAATCCACTGCCTTCTTGACTCTGGTTTTTGATGAGAAATCTGTACTCAGTCTAATTGGGACTCTCTTGCAGTACATTTTCTCTTGCAGCTTTCAGAGCTCTCTTCTTTTACTTTGCTTTTGACAGCTTGATCAGTATGTGATGGTGCATGTTTCTTACCAAATTTATCCTGTTTGGTGCTATTTGGGCTTCTCTGATGTGCATTTTTCATGTCTTTTGCTAAATTTTGGAAGTTTTGTCATTATTTCTCTTAATATTCCTTCTGCCTCTTTCTCAATTTCTTCACCTCCTGGGACTCGCATTATGTTTATATTGGTAATCTTGATGGTGTTCCAGACGTCTGTTTGTCTCTTTTCACTTTTTACAATTATTCTTTCTTTCTTCTACTCCACCTGACTCATTTTCATTGTCTTGCCTTCAAGGTCACTGGTTTTCTTCCACCAATCTCCTTTTGGAACTGTCCTAGTGATTTTTCATTTCATTCATTCTGTTCTTCAACTCCAGCAGTTCTGTTTGCTTCATTTT
>JAQZBX010088373.1:0-12774 GCA_029593785.1 Cabassous unicinctus | reverse complement strand
ACACATGCAAACACAGATGATATACTACAAACTTGAAAAAAACTAATTTGTTCTGTGTTTTTAAAAAATCAAATGTTCATGATAAAAATGTGAAATTAAAATTATGTTTAGAAAATAAATGCAAAATCAGTTGTCATGGTTCCTCTACACTACCACTCACACTTCATTTATTTTATCTGGTAGAAATTCCTCATTATTTCTCAGATAAAATATATATAATGCATTTTTCCCACTAGAAATATTTAAATAAGAATTGCAGAGATTCACTGGAAAATGTTATTACTCTTTCCTTAATGGCATTGTTACTATTACTATCATTTCCTTTACTTAAAGACTACCAGATCTGTGTCCTACTTGAGAGGATGCTCTTTTCAGTGATACAGTTGAAATAATGAAACTTTTCAAAGAAAATTATTATACAAATGACAAAATGATTAGATAATATTACTGAATAAACAAAACTTTGGTAAACAAGTGAAAGAAGTTTGAAACAAAGGAATATCTGCAGCATTAATTTTCAACTTCACAAATGTTTAAGATTCTACAAAGTACTTTATATTATATTTTAGTACTTTGAAAAGGTGATAATGAATATAAAAAATTAATGGCACTTTTTTTTACAAGAAACATTAATATTTTGAGACAGTAAATACAACTTTTATGTTAAGTACTCATTTTCCTTTATACCCACACTTACTAATTTGACTTAATTTTTCCATACAAGGATAATAAGAAATAAGTCAAACCCTTACACCAGGTGGGGTCTAGATCAGGCTACATGAACAACATGTATCCTCAAAAATGAAAATAGTTTTACTTAAATTTCACCATTTAATATATAAAATTCTAAAGTCAAAATTCTGGTTTCAGCACATAAAACTCAGAATTTTTTCTTGTGTAGAGGGAACTTATTTAACAAACCTTTCCTTTTGAAGCAAACATAATTAAATGTCAGTTATTTGCCATACAATTAGAAAAATAGAGGAGATATTTTTGTTAACAATGTATTGCTCAGGAAAAGATTCTGTCACTTCCCTTACTAACTCAATGGCTCGATAGCTTATTTGCTCTAGAAGCAAAAAGGCCTTATAAAATCCAGTCTCCCAAAGTGCCATATGAGATTACTAGGTGTAGCTAAGTATATAAATACATGAATTATATATATTGAAGTCATATTTTTACATATTTATAAACAGTCAAACATTTAAGAAGTATCCAGAGCAAGAGTAGTGTGGCTAGCCTTACATTGGAAATTAACCAGGAATTAGGCTTTCTTATTTTATTTGTGTCACTTATATGTTTACATATGGTCAAAGGAAGACATAACATAGATGAATCTTCTCCCTCTAACAAATATTTACTTCAAGTTTCCATTGTACAGAGAAAAAGAAAATTATTTTATTAACCAAAACTATCACTAAATATCTTTGATCTCAAGGTAATTCAAAATTTATAATTTAATACAAAAATAACAAGAAAATCTTACATTTAAAATTTCTTTGAAAAATGGGTTATTAAATTGTCTCTTAAAATACATTGCTAAAGAAGAGTTCTTTCATATGTGTTTAAAACATTGGATCAATAGGTGATAAACTAGTGGAAACAAGATAAGGCTTTGTAGAATATAATCGCTCCCCTGCTTTGTGAAATCCTTGTCGCTTATTATTATCTTGGAAATATAAATCAAGCTTGAAATATAAATCAAGAGTTTGTCAGAAACATGCTTTAGATACAACAGAAATTTTTATACAATGGTTTTGCTCACAGTTGTGTGGAATGAATGTTTCTTCAGACTGGAACCATTTTCATGCATTCATTTAGCCATCCACTCTAATATTATTAGAATGTATACATTATTTTACCTAATTATTTGATTTTAACAAATATCTTAAATGTGTAAATTATTATACTACACCATATAAGCATCTTCACAAATATCTAATTTTTTCACCTTAGAAAATCCAAAATTTAACAGAATTTTCTTGCTTCTCAGTTTCAGAGATTTCATTACCATTACCAGATTTCAGTAAGATGAAAATAAAGTGATCTGGCAAAAAAATGCATCAGTTAAGAAAAACAAACACCTCATTTATATAGAGTTCATATTGGAAATTATTCTATAATTTATATTATGCCTCCTTTCCCTTTAGGAGAAGCAACAGTTAAGAATCTTGAGGAATATACATCTAAGTTAAACCTCAAGTACTACCAACCTAATAATGGGTATTTATTTTATAAATAATCAATTCAGTATTTTGAAAAATGAATCTAAATTGTAGTAGAGTGACATTTTGTTTTTTTCAATATCTTGAGTAAGGTAAAGCAAAAAAATTTTTTCAGGAATTGTATTGCCAGACAATGTAAATAATTTGTCATTAAGATATTTTTGCTGTAACGAAAAAAATTTTCAAAAAATATTATTATGTAATCAACTCACTCTAAATTTTTGTTTTTCATGATAGGTAAACATTGACACTATTTTTATTACACTATTACATATTTTATATTGCTAACATTATTTACTATACACCATGAAAATGGTGTTGTTACAACCGTTTAGTACTAAATGTGTGGGATTTTTATCGTAATTCAAAATTCAACTCTTAACATGATTTTCAAGCACTGCATTGATTATCTAGGTCCTTGAGATTATCATAAGTTATTTTACTTAAAATTACACATGCTTAAATATATATTCTAAGAACACAGGATTTGAAACCAATTATTTCTTTTCCTTTTATAATTGTTCTAGCTAGAATTTCTACCACAATGTTAAATAACATTGGTGAGAGTGGGCATCATTGTCTTATCTCCAGTCTTAGAGGGAAAACTTTAAACCTTTCACCATACTATGGTGTAAGTTGCCTGTCTTTGCTATTTGTCCTTTATCCTGTTGAGAAAGCTTCCTTTTATTCCAATCTTTTATCAATAAAAGGATGCTGGAATTTGTCAAATGCTTTTTTGCTCCAATAGCAAGGATCATGTAGTTTTTCCCATTTGATTTGTTAATGTGATACGTAATGTTAATTTCTATTCTCATGTTGAACAACCCTTGCATACCTGGGATAAAACCCACTTGATCAAGTTGTACAATTATTTTAATGTGATGTTGGATTAGATTTTCAAGTATTTTGTTGAGGATTTTTGCATCAATATTCATAAGAGAAATTGGTCTATAATGTTTTTTTCCTGTAGTATCTTTACATGGATTTGATATTAGGATGATGTTGGCGTCATAGAATGAGTTATACAGTGTTCCTTCCTCTTCAATTTTTTGGAAGAGTTTGAGCAGGATTTGAAATTAATACTTCTTCAATGATTGGCAGAGTTTATGTGAAATCATCTGTCACCAGTCTTTTCTTTGTTGGCAGGGTTTTGGTGACTGATTCTCTCTTTATTTTTGATTGGTCTGTTAACCAAAAATCTGATATATTTCAGGGCTTCAGAAGCATATGAAGAATCTGAAGCCTATTAATCTCTGAGGACTATACTTAACAGGTATGTTGAAAATAATCAGTTCAGATAAAAGGTATAGACAAATTGTGATTAAGGAAATTATAAATAACTATACTATATTATATTGAGGAAATATAAATATATATATCCCCTAGATAGGACCTATTGAGGATGTTTTGATTTCTTAAGGCCATATGGCTTGTCTATGGTGTCTGAATATCCCTGTGGAATTTCAGGAGCACTTTAGTCTGAGGTTTTTATTACTGTGGCAGTTTGTGAAGTCTGTCTGAGATCTGGATGGTTGTGACCTCTTGAATGACATCCTGACTCACTTTTCAATCTCTTAGACATAAAGAAAATATATTTTATTTAGCATTTACCACTTTTGGTTAAGTTATATCTCCAAATACATCGCTCACTACAGTATGGTAATAATCCCTTGGTGTCAGGGAGGCTCATCCCTGGAAGTTATGTCCCTTGTTGGGTGGAAGGTTATGAGTTTATTGGCAGTTTGCCTCAGAGAGTGTCCATATTTGAGAAACAAAGTGGTTTCCAGGAGGCAGCACTTAGGCATTAATTATACTTAGGCTTAATTTCATTACTACTGTATTAAAGTTTGTAAATGTAAGCCATAAGATCAAGGGCTTGGCTTGTTGTTCAGTTTTCATTTATTGGGCAAGGCTTGTATAATTCAGAGCTTTTTGCCAATATTATTTTAGAAAGGAGCAAGAATTCCCTTAGAGAAACATAATATTTTGTTAGTTACTGTGGGGGCCTCTGTCTATCCAGAAAACCTACCTATGGGCAAACAGGATACCTTTATATCCCATGGAGGTGTTTAGGTATATAACTTTCAATATATCCAAAAAAATCAGGACATCTGACATTATCCTATCTTTGCCTTCTTATCAGGGTTTTATTATTTGAGAACTGGAACAGAGATCATTGCCTTGGTTCTTATGTAAAATATTTCATATATACTTCCAGAAAAGGCACACAGGAAAAGAGTATAATGGACAAGGAAACTTGGCTGTTTCTACAACCTATGACATTTTTCTAAGAATAAAATATACAGCATTGCCAAATGCTACCCTATTTTTGATAGTTAACATTGATGTGCTAACTTTGTTACAATAGATGCAAGGATGTTAAATTACTACTCTTAATTATAGCCCATATATTACTTTAGGAGCATTTTCCCTCCATACACAACCCTCTTATGACTACCATGTACAAATGATGTATCTTTGTTATAGGTCCTGAGATTATATTGTTATATTTGTATTATTAACCACAATCTTCATACACCATAGGGTTAACTGTATTATGCAATCACGTTTTAGCCTCTGATTTTCCTTCTAGCAACATATACACCCCAAAATTTCACCTTTCAACTATGTTCAAAGACTTACTTCATCACTGTTACTTACAATCACATTGTTGCTCTACCCTCACCTCTGTCCCTTTCTAAACCATTATAATCAAACTTCTTATAAATTTTGTACAGATTAAATGCTGGCTTCTTATTCTCTACTACCATTGTATCTCCTGGGAACCTATCTTCTAGATTCTACCTCTGTCTGTTTGCTTATAATATTTACTTACCAGTGATATCATTAAAGAGCTTGCCATTTTGTGTCTGGAATATTTCACTCATCATAAGGTCCTTGAGGTTCATACATGTTGTTGCATGTGTCAGTATTTCATTACTTCTCACAGCTGAATAATATTCCATCATATATGTATGCCACATTAATTTTATCCATTTATTTGTTTGTGAACACTTGTGTTGCCTCCATCTTTAGGCAACTGTGAAAATGCTGCTGTGAATAATGGGGCACATAGATCTGTTCATGTCCCTGCTTTCAGTTCTTTTGGGTATATACCTAGTAGTGGGAATGCTGGATCATATGGCAATTCCTACTTAGCTTCAAGAGGAACCACCAAAATGTCCTCCACAGTGGTTGCACTATACTATATTCCCACAAGGAAAGAATGAGTGTTCCTATTTCTCCACATCATCTCCAACACTTATTTAGTTTTCTACTTTTTGGTAGCCTGTCTAGAAAGTGTAAAATGATATCTTATTACAATTTTGATTTGCATTTCCCTAAAAGCTAGTGATGTTGGACATCTTTTCTTGTGCTTTTTAGCCATTTGTATTTCATCATTTAAAAAATGTCAATTTATTGCATTTGCCCATTTCTAATTTGGGTTGTCTTTTCATTGTTAAATTGTAGGATTTCTTTTTATATACTGGATAGTAGACCTTTATTGGATATGTGGTTTCCAAATATTTTCTTGCATAGACTGACTTTTCACTTTCTTTACAAATTCCTTTTAAGCACAAAGTTTTTTTTAACTTTTGAGTAGATCCCATTTATCTAATTTTTCTTTCATTGATCATGCTGTGGGTGTAAAATTTATTAAATCATTGCCAACTACAAGATATTTAAGAGGCTTCCTTAATTTTCTTCTTGCAGTTTTATGGTCTTGTCACTTATATTTAGGTCTTTGGTCCATCTTGAGCTAATTTGTGTATAAGATGTGAGGTTAGGATCCTCTTTAATTCTTTGGATATGGATATCCAATTGTCCATGCACCATCATAGAAGATTCTATTTTTTCCTAATTGAGGAAGCATGACTCCCTTGTCAAATATCAGTTGGATAGAGATGGGTGGTCTATTTCTGATCTCTCAATTCTATTCCACTGGTCAATATGTCTAACGTTGTGCAAATACCATACAGTTTTGATCACTGTGGCTTTTTAATATGTTTTCATTTTTACATATTTTTTCTTATTTTTATTTACTGCAATACAGTCATGGGAAAACATTTTATGTAATAGGCAGATGGTAAATATTTTAGTTTTGGGGGTCATAAAATATCTGTTGCAACTACTCAACTCTGTCATTGTAGCATGAAATCATACATAGATAAAATGTCAGTGAATGATTATGGCTATGTTTCAATAAAATTTCATTTAAATCAAGCTAAGAGCCAGATTTAGTCCATGGCTACAGTTTGCCAACCCTTGCTCTAAAAGATAATTGACTTTATTTTTTATTTATATATTTTTTTATTTTTACTTAAAGATACATAAATTATATAAAATGTTACATAAAAAAAATATAAGAAATTCCCATATATTCCACTCCCCACAACTCCCACTTTTCCCCACATTAACAAATTCCTCATTAGTATGGTACATTCATTGAAATTGATGAACACATTTTAAAGCTTTGCCATTGAAGATGGATTATAGCTTACATTTTAGTTTATACTCTCTCCCATTCAATTTTGTAGGTTAAAGCAGTATATATATAATGGCCTATATCTCTTGTTGCAATGTCATTCAGGACAATTCCAACTCCCAAAAGTGCCCCCATATTACTACTCTTTTTCCCTTCCCCTGCCTTCAGGACCTCCAGTGGCCACTGTCTCCACATCAATGACATAATTTCTTCCATTGGTAGAATCACAATAAGTCTGTAGTAAAATACCAGTAAGCCCACACTAGTCCATATTTTCTTCCCTAATCCCGAGGATTCTGGGATGGTGATGCCAACTCCAGCTATATTTGAGAGGGTGTTTGTATCCCATATGGCTGAAGAATGGAACTTTCTTGTTTGCAGCTGAAGACTCTCTAGGTTCCTCGGTATCAAGATTGTCCATTCTCACCTCCTTATTAGCTGACCTGGGTGAATCCAATGAAATGGAAAGTAGGTGAGCAACTCTGCTGAGGTTCAGGGACCAGCTGGCACATGGGCAGCCAAAGATTCAAGACTCTTGGGTTTATGCCTACCAACTCCAGCACCAATTATAGGTTCAAATAGAAGTGATAGAAGAGTCATGTGTAGAGAACTCACAACTGAGTCCAACTCTGTCACACCTGGGAAAACAAACTACAAAGTAGGGCCCAGTGGCAAGGCACCAAACACTGGAGCTATCTGCCCTGACCATAGGACCTGGGTGTCTCCAGAGCCCTCAAGAGCCCCACTATTTAGGGTAGTATCTGCTTTGGCAGTCTATCCAATCCTGCTGAGACATGCATAAGCATTACCTTTGGGATGACCTCCCGACTCACTTTGAAGACCCTTAGCCATATAAACTCATTTGTCTTTACCTTTTCTCCCTTTTATTCGAGGTCTTTTTCCAGTTATATTGGTAGTTTGTGCTTGGTAGTAATCCCTCAGTGCCAAGGAAGAGCATCCCCACAAGTCATTTCTCACACTGGAGGAAAGGTAATGCATTTATATGCTGAGATTGGCTTAAAGAGAGGCTACATTTGAGCAACATGGAGGCTCTCAGGAGGTAACTCTTAGGCACCCTACAACACTAAGTTAAATTGCAATTTCAAGAGCAAAGGCTCATAAGCATAATCTTCAATATCAAGGGCCCATAAATGGACCATCCTTCTTCACTGGGCATTGCCCCTGTACTCAGGGGATTGTTGCTGTTCCATTAGCGAATGTGGCAGAGCTCCTCCAGATGGGAACTCAACTTTTTCAGTTATTGTGTGAATTGGTACCCACTGTGACAATGCCCCATGAATATTTGAACATATTTGTATAAATTAAATATATACCCAGGTGAACTTCCTCCCATGTATCCTCCATCACTGACACCCCACACCAAAATCTGCCCCTGCCACAGTTGTAACCCTTCTGTGACCCAAAACTTCCTCAAAGATGAAGCCAAAAACAATTAACAGGAAAATGAAATAATGATAGGTTTAAACACAAGAAATAAAATACATAGTAATTTAGAAAAACTATAACTAAATTAAAATTAAAAATTAAAAACTGGGGTATTAAAAAATAGTGAAAAAGAGTTAAAAAATATTTTCACGTTTTGCCTTACATCACTGTAATAGCTGTTGTCCTGTATGTACAGTTACATTTTCTTCCATTTCCTTCCCAGTGTCTTACTTTTTTTCATTTTGTCTTCAAAGAAGTTTTAGGTCACAGTAATGTCACATACAGAATAAAGGAGACTCCCATATACACAACACCCTCCCCCTTTTCCCCCTTCCCATATTGGTAACCTTTTTATGTGTGGATTGTACATTTGTTACTACTAACCATGGTCAGTGGTTTACATTGTGGTTTACATTTTAGACCATACACTTTTATAATTTTTTGCTGAAATTTAACATGGACTGTAGACAACATTGCAAGATCATACAGAACACTTGCATTGCAACTTAAATACCCCCTTTCCATCTATTGTATTCACCCCCTTCCTCGGGGCCCATAGCAACCACCAGGCTTCACTCCATGAAGTACAAGATTCATATTTACTTGCAACAGCACTGAGGACTTGACAAACTCATCTGTCCTCCCCTATTAGAAACCACTCATGCTCTAGAGAGATACCCACCTCTCTGTTTGAAAACATATTGGGCCTCCCCAGGATGGGTCTCCAATTCTTTCCCACTCATTGTGTGGGTCTCCACCCACCGATAAAACACACTATGACAAAATGATCCCTCACATGTTCTCTAGAAGAATGACTCAAGTGTGCCCTGTCCCGAATGCCCTCCCCCAAAATAATAAACCAGTAATCTTTCCTTGTCACATTGCCAAAGAGCTTTCCCAACATTGTAGTTTCAATCACATACCAACAATCCCCAGTATTCACCTGCTCCCTCTCCCAACCCTTCCCCCATTTCCATGGCCCATCCAACATACAGTCCCATCCTACACCACTGTCAAACTTATAATGCTCAACCCAATAGTATCACAACACCCCTGTCATATCCCTTCACTGAAAAACTACTCACTTCAACCTTATCATAGATTTTGCCCATATGGGTGTTGACTCATAACCTTCTTCTCCCTATCTATTCCCTGTAAACATATCTTCCAGGCTCTAGCTCTCTCAGGCTGCTCAATTTGCTTTATTCATATCAGAGAGGTTCTGTAATATATGTCCTTTTATATCTGGCTTGCTTCACTCATCATAAAGTCCTCAAGATTCATCTAGGTTATCCTGTGTGTTAGTACTGTATTCTTTCTTACAGCTGAGTAATATTCCATTGAATGTATATACCACATTTTGTTTATCCATTCATCTGTTGATAGGCATTTGTGTTGATTCCAAATTTTAGCAATATTAAATAATGCCACTATGAATATTGGTATGCATATATTGGTTCATTTCCTTGCTTTCACTTCTGGGTATATACCCAGCAGTGGAATTACTGGATCATATGGCAGTTCTATAGTTAGCTTTTTGAGGAACTGCTAAACTGTCCTCCACAATGGCTGCACCATTCTACATTCCCACCTGCAGTGGATGACGGTTCCCATTCCTACACATCCTGTCCAACACTTGTAGTCCTCTGTTTTTTTTAATGGCTGCCAGTCTAATCTGTATAAGATGGTATCTCATTGTAGTTTTGATTTGCATTTTCCTAGTAGCTAGTGATGTTGAGCATCTTTTCATGTGCTTTTTAGCCATTAGTATTTCTTCTTTGGAGAAGTATCTTTTCAAAACACTTGCCCATTTTTTGAAAGGATTGTTTGTCATTTTATTTTTGAGATATAGGATAACTTTATATATGCTGGATATTCGGCTCCTATCAAATATGGAAATATGGTTATTGAATATTTTCTTCCATTGGGTGAGCTATCTTTTCACTTTCTTGACAAACTCCTGGAATGCTACCAACTCATTCTAAGATGCTAACATCATCCTAATACCAAAGACATATAAAGGTATAATGAAAAAATAAAATTACAGGACAATTTCTTTAATGAATATATATAAAAAATCTTCAAAAAAATACTTGATAACAAAATCCCAAAACACATTTAAAAAATTATACATCACAATCAAGTGAGCTTTATATGAGGTATACAAGGGGAGTTCAATATAAGCAAATTAACCAGTGTAATACATCACATTAATAAATTGATGAGGAAAATTCACATGATCATTCAACAGATGTAGAAAATGCATTAAACAAAATAAAACATACCTTCTTGATAAAAACACTCCAGAAGATAAGAATAGAAGGAAACTTTCCCAGTATACTAAAGTGCATATATGAAAAACCCACAACTAACATTGGACTCAGTGGAAAAAAACTGACAGCTTTCCCACTGAGATTGGAAACAAGACACAGATGCTCACTCTCTTTACTGTTATTCAATATGGTACTAGAAGTTCCAGCTAGAGCAATTATACTTGATAAAGAAAGAAAATGCACCCAAATGTAAAGGAAGAAGTAAAACTTTCACTACTCACTGATGAAATGATCTTATACTTAGAAAATCCCAAAAAATCCACAACAAAACTATTAGAACTTATGGACTACATCAGTCAACTTGTGGGAAACAAAATTAATATTCAAAATAAATGGTATTTCTAGATACTACTAATCATCAATCTGAGGAGAAAGTCAAGAAAAATCCATTAAAAATAGTGACTAAAATTAACAAATATTTAAGAATAAATTTAGCCAAGGACATAAAGGATCTGCTTTCAGAAAAATATAAAACATTGCTAACAGGGACCAAAGGTGATCTAAATAAATGAAATAATATTCCTTGTTCATAGGTTTGAAGACTAAGTAACGCTGCAATGTCAATTCTATCCTAACTAATCTATAGATTTAACATAATCCTAATAAAAATTCCAATATACTTCTTTGTAGAATTGGAAAAGTCAATTTTCAAATTTATCTGGAAGGATAAGTGATTCTGAATAGCTAAAAATATCTTTAAACAGAAGAAATCATTTGAAGGATGCTCATTTCCAGACTTTAAAGCATATCATGTAGCTAAGTGGTAAAAACAGTATGGTACTGGCATATAGATAGACAGATTGACCAATGGAATCAAATCAAGAATTTGGAAATAGACCATCACACTATGGTCAAACCCACTCAGCTGGGTCAGAACAGCTTATACAAGAAATGATGCTTAAAGTACTGGACATCCATATCTAAAAGAAAGAGGACAACTATCTCACACCTTATACAACAATTATTTCAAATCTATCAGGGACCTAAGTATTAAAATGAGAACCACAAAATTCCTAGCAATAAATGTTGGGAAACATCTTCAAGATCTTGTGGTTGGTAGTGGTTTCTTTGACATTACATCCAAATATGAGCAACAAAAGAAAAAAAAAAATAAGGATAAATAGGACTGACTCAAATCCAATACTTCTGCATTTCAAATGGTTTTGTTAACAAGGGGAAAAGACAGACAAATCAATTGGAAAAAGTTTTTGGAAACCACATATCTAATAAGGGACTGGTCTCCATGTTATATAAAGAAATCATACAACTGAAGAACAAAACATCAAACAACATAATTAAAATGGGCAAAATTATCTAAAATATATTTTTCTTAAGTGGAAATACAAATGGACAAAAAACACATGAAAAGATGTTCAACATAACTAGTTATTAGGGAAATGAAGATAAAAATTATAATGAGATATCATGTCAAACAATACATAATGGCCATTATTTAAAAATAGCAGAAAACTACAAGCACTGTAAAGGATGTAGAGAAATAGAAACACTCCTTCACTGTTAATGGGAGTGTAAAATGGTTCATCCTCTGTGCAATATGATTTGGCAGTTCCTCAGGAAACTGAATATAGAACTGCCATATGATCCATCAATCCTTTTATTAGACATATATTCAAAAGAACTGAAAACTGTGACATTAACAGATATTTCCACACCAAAGTTCATAGTTTCATTTTTCAAAATTACTAAAACATGGAAACAACCTAAGTGTCCATCAAGCAATGAATGGATAAAAAAGATGTGACATATTCACTGGATGGAATACTATTCAGCTAAAAGAAGAAATCAGCTGAGGAAGCACATGAAAACATGGGGAACCTTGAGGATATTATGGTGAGTGAAATAAGCCAGATGCAAAAGGATAAATACTCTATTTTCTCACTGATGTGAACTAAATACAATGGGTAGACATATGGAGTTGGACTAGGAAGTGTAGGTTGGTGGGAAATGAAATGTGGAATTAGAAGGGGAAGATGATGCTGGGTGTATATAGAATATTTTATAAGGTCAAATTTAAATAAGTGGTAGTGGATGGACTTGAAGGTAAAACATTATAATGAATGTAACAAGCCCTGTTGATGTATGGATGTGATTGCTGTGTAAATGAGTATTCTAGGAGATTAATATTAGAGGACAGCTGGATTTTAATACAGGGAATGTTTAATAGCAATTTTGGTGGTAGATGAGGATTGTGGTAAAACATATAAAAACAGGAATGCTCTAAAAGGTATTAAGATTGTGGTATACATGGGAAAAATATAGACAA
>JAQZBX010088372.1:0-12756 GCA_029593785.1 Cabassous unicinctus | reverse complement strand
ACCCTCTCAGCCTGCTTGTGTTTATCAATCAATTGTATTAAACTAAATTAAAAAGAAAACTTCATTTTTTATTTTTTAAAGAGACTGTCTTCTTCTTTTTTTTTTTGCCAAAATAAGGGACCCAAAAGAAGGCCTCTTCTAGACCACCCCCTTCACTGAGGGGACCCTAACTAGGCTCGTGGAAACTAATCAAGCACTTCCCACTTCCTGGCCTCCCCAGGGGAGCTGAAGCTCTGATGCTTGTCTGTGCAGAATGATAAAACTGGCTGACTCTGCCCCCTCTGGAGCCAAGCCTCAGTGTCACCAGGCTGCTGGGTAAATCGGGCTTCCTCAGTAGATTCGCCTCTCCCCTCAGCCTGACGCTGCTTCAAGCTGGCTTATCTGTTCCCCAAAGCTATGAGGGGGTCCGGGCAGCCAAATCCACAGAAAGGAAACCCTTCTCCACCTTCTGTCAGAACCCTCCCACTCTTGGAGTATGCTCCCTCTCACCAGGTTGCCAGTGGTGGGAGTTGGGGCATATCCCTGGGCAGCTGGGTAAATCAACTTCCTCAGCAGATTCGCCACTCCCTTCTGCCTAGTGATGATTCAAGCCAGCTATTTTGTTCCCCAAAGCTGCAAGGGGTTCCAGGCAGCCAAATCCACAGAAAGGAAGCCCCTCTCAACCCTTCACCAGAACCCTCCCACTCTCGGAGAACACTCCCTCTCACCGGATTGCCGGTGGGAGTCACGGCTCAAACCAGCCTTTTTCTCTGAGGGTGGGGCTTAGCCATCTGTGTTAACCTCCACAGGCAGGGTTAAAACTCACGAATCTCTGCCAAGCAATCCACACCATCGAGCTGCCTCCAGATAGATGTCCCAAGCTTCTCTCTCCATGCGCCCACAGCACAGACCCCCGGGCAGGACCCTTTCCCCAATCAGCCATCCTCACAGAGAGTGAGTCAGCGAGTGCCCTCCTAAACTGACACCATCTTCCTGTTCCTCCCTTCTGTTCCCTTTCCTCACCTTCTCCTTTTCCTCCTTCTTCTTTAACAAATAAAGAAATGGAGACCCAAAGAGGCTTAATCCATACTCTTATCTACATGAATGCTCAAATTATATAACAGCCTCTATCACATCTCCCTAAAAGCTTGTCTTTTCTTTTACTACTTTTTTAGCCTTTGACTCTGTCTTCAGAATTGAGTCCAGTGCAGGTTATATAATAGAGGATCATACTTTCCACCTGAATAAATGCATTTATTAATATAAATGCATATTGTCAGTTGCTTTTTACATAATTTTTTCCAGATCTGTAATGTGTAAACTATCCCACTTTCCCTTTTCTGAGGTCATTCCAGTTTGCTAATGTGGCTTGTAAATTGCAGAACGTTTAATATTCACCAATTAAAATACTCAACATTTCCCTTCCCCTAGGCTTATTCCAAGAACCACAACCACTCTCTCTGCACCCGTCCTCAAAAATAAAGGCTTAATTGCAAACAATGGGAAACATGATATAGATACTTAAAGCCATATCTTTCATTAAGAAAAAGTTTTAGAAAGTCAACAATGGTCTTATTTCCAGTGTTAGAATTATCTCTAAAGGCAATGACAGAATAACATTTAAAGCAAGTCAGAAAGAAAAATAAAGACTAGAAAAATAAGGTCTCTGTGTCCAAATTTTCCTCTTCTTTTAAGGATATCAATCATTGGTTTAAGGCCCACCCTTATAGATTATCATCTTAACTAGATCGCACCTGCAAAGGCCCTATTTCCAAAATAAGGTCACTTTCAAAGGTTCAAGGTAGACAGGAATTTTTGGAGACACAATTCAAGCCAGTACATGTGCCCATCTAGAATCTCTTTAGATGTCAGTTATGGGTCTTCCATTCACAATGTCAAGTATCCAAAGTTTGACTTGGGTAAAACTGTGGTAGGAAAACATCATCTATGAGACTCTACACTCTTCTTTTTGCCAACCCTTTTCCAAACTGTAACTTGCCTCTGACTTCCAGCTTGGTGCTCCATTATTTTCATCTAGTTTTCTGGAAAACTTCTCTCCCCACATCTCACTCTCATTTTCCAGTTCCTTGGCAGGCTGTATTCTCCACCTCTTTTCTATCATCCACCATCCACCAAATAATTGATATCCAATATCTGTTTAATTCATTCATGTCTGTTTGCCATAAAGTTGTAATGTTGATGTGATAATGGAAACAAATCTATTCCAAGTAATTTGTACACCTATATTGAAACAAGAAACTGGGAGTTCCCCAGTGAATAGTAGCTTTCTAGCTTTTCTTTTTTAACAGATACTCATTGTAAGAAATTCATTCTGTGCTGTGACAATACATACATATATATAAATGATACAAAGATTCATGAAACAAAATTGTATAAGACATACTACAATGTTTTCTATTCTACTTAATTATTTTTCCTAGCTGGTCAAGACCCACTAATTTGATTTTATTACCCACCATTGGTCTCATCCACTATTTAAGAAATAGTCCCATAGAGGAAACATCAGAAGTCACCGGTGTCCCAGCCACAGCAGCAAATGTGGAAAACACAGTCTATTAGAAATAGTGCTGCAGCTGTGCCCTGGAACACAGCACAGGATCTAGGACGGTTTGAAGGAACATGGAGTGCACTTTCCTCCCACCTTAGTACAACAGCCTGCTCCTGATTCAGTTTTTCTCCTCTATTCTCAGTAATGACGTGATCATACCATATGTACTATTTTCTACTTCTCTGGCCCTCTTTCTCAGATATACATAATAAAAAAATGAATAGCACTAATGTCATTTGCTAAATATGTCTATTAAGGAGATACTGTGGTTAATTGCTAATGAAGATTTTGGTCCTTTTGAGTTCTTGATGTTGCATGCTACAGTGATTTATGGAAGGCCAAAGTGTTTTGCTGCGACAAAGGTCTGTCATGTTAAACACCCACCCACTCCTGCCTGTTTTGCACCACAATCCACATTAATTTTCCTGTGACTCAACCTCTGCATTCAGTCCATCACTGAGTCCTATTGACTGTACCTCCAAAATATAACCCATATATTAACATGGCACTATCTCCCCAATCCCTGCACTAGTTCAAACCACCACCATTGCTTGCCTAGAATACTATAATAGCTTCCTAATTGGTTTCCCTGCTTCTAGTCTTGCCCTTCTACAATCCATCATTCGTTCCACAGCCAGATTGTTAATTTAAAATGTAAATTAGGCAGTGCTACACAACTGCTTAAAAAAAAAGAAATGAGACATGTATATACGTATGCATGTGTCACACATTTATATATATGTGTGCATGTATAAACAGATAAGTAAATATATACGTTTCTGTGTCTGTTTTGTATATAATGTATTAGTCAGGGTTCTCCAGAGAAACTGAACCAACAGATTATATAAACACACAGACATACATACACACACACATATATATTTATATATGTGTGTGTGTACATATATATACATATATACGTACACACACTATATGTTAAGAGATTTATTATCATGTGACCCAGGGGACTAGCAAGTCTGAACTCTGTAGGGCAGGCTACAAAATGGAAACTCTGATAAAGGTGATGTTGAAATCCTTTGTCCAAATTCCACAGGGGAAGCTGGCTAGCTGAAAATTCCACCAAGAGCCAATGTTGAGGCAAAAATTCACATGACCTTTGAAACCCTTGATTTTGGCTTTTATGAATTCTGACTGGATGAACAGACTCCGTACATTGCTGAGGGCAATCTTCTTTGTTGACTGTAGATGCAGTCAACTGATTGTTGGTTATAGATGCAAACCCCATCTATGAAATATCCTCACAGGAATAAGCAGCACACACACACATGCACACACATATAATGTATATAGCATTATATGTATATAATTATAATGTATATAATTTATACACACATGCACACACATATAATGTATACAACAAGAAATATTCCTTGTTATATACATTATATATGTGTGCATATGTGTGTAAAACATTTCTTAAGAAGCATGTTTTCTTTAAGAGAGGAACTCCACATGAAACGTGCAGCTTTCCCAGCTGTTATAATCTTACTTGTGGGTGATTCTGTATAGGTATAAAAATAAGGATTTCTGAAAAAGAAAAGAAAACAATAATTCAATTGCCCAACTGATTGCCGAGCTGATTTACACACACACACACACACACACACACACACACACACATAATCAGTGGTTTCTAAATCCTTAGCCTTCACATGGTTTCCAGTGCCTACCTGATGTGCCTCTGCCTGCCTTGTAGAACTCAAGCCTCTGGTCTACTTTCCTTCTCCTTGCTATGCTCCAGCCATGCTGCGCTCCTTTTAATCCTCCAAATATGCTATGTGTTTTCTACTCATAGCATCTCTTTGCATGACTTGCACCTTTCCATTCTTCATATCTCAGATTAAATGTCACTTTCCCTAAATGAAGACTTCCCAAAGCTGCATTCCCATGTTCAAGTTGCACATTTCCTTTATCATCTGAACCAAACTTGTTCATTTGCTTGTTTATTCCTTTATTTCCTTGTTTGTCTTCCTCCATTAGAACATCAGATCTTAATAAACATGTTCTCCATTTCCATTACCTAGAACAGTGCTTATTTACATATGTCCTCAAGAAATATAGAGCTATGAAGACCTGTTTTAACATGATATGTGTTAGGCTCACATTAAGGAGAGTAGCATTTAAGCATATTTTTCTGATTTAATAAAATAACCAAATCCCATTGTGTTCTATACTTCTCACTACTGATAGTTATTTTCAGAATATACAATTTACTAATTTGTCAATTATTTACAAAATGTTGATTCTTCAAATGATTGTACCAGTGGACATGGATTAGAGAAAGTATGCATTATATTTTTCCTATTGATGAGAAAGTCATGAACGTGCGCAGAGGCCATCTCCCAGCCCTCACCTACCATACTCCTTCTCTTTGTGTACACATGTTTCAATAAGTTTCCATATTGCAGCCTGAGAGATGTTAGGTCTCATGAAAAGGCCTGACCACACCATGAACCCAAAACAGGAACAAGCAGTCCCAGCTGCTTATGGTGGCGGTGGGAACGCTGCCCTAAATTTGCTTGATACATGCTTTTTTCTCAGTGGAAGGAGCCCCTCCCCCAGGGCCTAAAAATATGTGTTATGTATACTGTCCTCTGCAGTATAAGCATTTCACATCTCCAGTGTGAAGTGGGGCATGTAGAGCGACCATCCACTGACCCAAACCCTAGCAGGTAGCCTCTCTGGCAGCCCGGCCACATTGGGATGTCTTCCTCTGCTCTTTTGGACCCCTTGTGTTGGGTAAGTAATAAAACAGTCATTTGCTGAATGTTTCTGTTGTGCCTGAGCCTGTGTTTCCAGGAAGCACCAAATAGCAAATCACGCCACACCTATTTAGTAAGAGTTAGTGCTGCTTTAAGATGCCTAGCCTTTGCATGCTGATGCTCATAGATAATTAATGTTTCAGGGCAGGTGGTAAAATAGATAAAAATACTCTATTTGACCTGTCAAATATTTTTTAATAGTTTATCTTAGTGGCCCATCTCCATACCAGTTAAATATAAAAGATTGTCAAACCAGAGTCTAGTTGAATCTTTGTCTCCCATTTTGTGTTGGGGACTTTTCAAGGATAGTTTACAGTAGCACTAGGTTAATAGATACCAGCACAGCCAAGACCCAATATTCTTAAGCTAATTTCAGAACTCCTGAAAATCCTGTACATGTTTAAGTAAAACTATTATGTGACATGGCTATTTGTAACTCTTCAAAAGCATTCTTTCCAGCTGAAGAAGAACTGCCTGTCAGAAGCCAGTTCTAACTGGGTTAGGAGTGGGAGTACAATACGCATTCTTAGGTTATCTACATTGAAAACTTAATCAACTCATTTCTATTCCTCCTCAGTTACTTATTTCCTTACATGTACATTCCAGAACATATTGAGGTAATTTACTTATGCAAACCAATTATTAAAAAACTTGTGCCTCTTGAAAAATACATCCAGTTATACTTTCTCATCTCCATCATTGCTCATGAGGACAGCAAAAAAATTTATCAGTTTTTAGAATGTCCTTGCTTCCCTACATTAACATGATCAGGCCACTGACTTCTAATGAACTTAATAAATGCCAATCAGTCACTGTGATCATCCATCATTATTTATTAGTTCATATAATTCTTCCTCAAAACTTCTGAAAGTGCTATAATTATTATCCCCATTTTACAGATGAGAAAAATGAACCCAGAAAAGTTAACTAAGTTTCCCAGGGACAAACAGTGGGAATTCCATTTCAGCTATGTAAAATCACATCCTGTGCCCTCAGCCAATCAGTTTCCATGTTTCCATTGCATGGAACTAGTGGGGCCTATTTCTATCCAATGGGAACAACACTTTCTCATCACTGGTTCTCCCACTCCCTGCCTGCTGAGCACTGTGTCTTTCCTAAACAAAAGAGTCAGGCTATTTCTGACTGAGATATATTCAGACCTACAAAGAGACAAACACATTCATCTCTTCACTATCTCCACTTGCAAACTTTCTCCCAGCTTTCGCCTGAGCAGAAGAAGTAGGAAGCACCTGCCCTAAACTTCTGGGTCTCTATCCTTCCTTTTGGATTCTTCTTCAGCAAGTGGAAAAACATCAGAATGACAACCACTTTTGTAAACCCTGATAAGAAAAAGCCACTCAGGTAGTGAAAAAATATGCCACCTTCCCATTTATACCACTTCACTTCCATCACTTTTATAAGATTGTGCTGTCTCCCAGGAAGTAAGGGAATGGATTAGAGTTTAAATGGCAAGCCTTCACACCTTTTCTCAATCTCACAGCTCAAGACAACTCCAAGGTCAATTTTCTTCCAGGCTTAACTTAATAATTACTTGGACCAAGGAGAGAAGAGCGGAATAATCTATTTTCTTCCAGGCAGATAAGCAAGCATGATGGTTCATGACTGATTTAACATTTTGTATTTGGGTGCTACACTCAGCATAAAGGTAATAGAAATGCCTAAAAATTTATGTGAAGACATAAATAGAGATGGCATTTTAAGGTGTAATGGGTGAAAAAACCTTCTCTTTGACCAAAGTCATTTTTTAATGAAATATTGACTAATAATTCTTTACTAAAATAAATAAAATGCATCTGGAGAGACAAGAAACCAAGCTTTGTCCAGCTTAAGCCATCCAGCACCACAAAAATATTCTTCCCACAAAGAAGTGTTTATCACAAGCTTGCAGTTACACATTTTGGGGAACTTATTAAGATTTCTATTTGTTTTACCTCCTTTTCCATTATCCCATTTCTTTTACATATTTTTAGTCATACATCTTTAGAGTCCAATTTTTGAATTGTTTCTCACAAATAAATACAGAACCATTCCCAGGTAAATTTAAATTGTTTATAGTTTCAAGGTCTCCAGCAATATGAAAATAATTCAACATCAAAATAAAATACAAACACTACAGGGTTAATTGCCTAACAAATGTTTCAAGTAAACCAGGTTACTGTGGGTTTAGGCAGTCAGTGAATCCTCTATTACACATACCTTCACATACTTATGCTTGTGTAGACTTGTGAGTATATATACATTTATAAATGTGTGTATATATGCATGTAAATATATACATGCAGATATATATATAATCTTTTCTTAATGTCACATCACCTGCTATACTTTATTAAATGATGGCAATAAACTCAAGTTCGATTAAGAAGTTTTTCATGTCAACCCCTGAGGACAGATGATTATAGGTCTGACCTTTTGAGATTCTGGGTATTTCCCACTTAATCAGTGCTGAAATGAGTTTCTGCTAAGTGGGATCTATAGAATTCCTCTGGGAAAAGTGAAGCCATTTAAAAAAATAATGAGTCTCCTATTTGCCCCGTCTCCCTTTCCATTTGGAGCTCTGCTATGATAGCAGTCTTCATTCTCTGCCATGATAGCAGTCTTCACCTAGGCTATGCAAAATCATAGCATAGCGTATACTGTTGGCAATATACAGGGAAAGAATAGACTAGGAAAGGCGTTGGAGAGCCTGGAATGTAAATGACTCTTTACAATGGGACCAAAAATGCTTTACTTGTCCTTTTTCTGATGGCAAAAAAGTGGTTCTGTGGGGCTTTTAAGCTCCAGCACCTCAGATTTTGACAGTGCAATTGGTTCCCTGTTGCCTGGGCAATAAAACAGAATTGGAACCATCTCCATTTTGTCTTGTTACAGTAACACACTTGGTAGTTTAGATATGATCTCGTAAACTACTCTAGTTTGGTCACTGGTTTATCTTCCAAAACCTGTGACATGAGTATGCATATATTTGAAAGTGTGTCTCTTATATGCCCCCAATCCCATACCATCCTACTCCTAATTTCTTCCGCCAACCTTCTATGAAACTGAATAGCATAATAGATGTAATTAGACCTTCAGTAATAGGACCAAATGGGCAAGCAATGAAACTCCTTCTAGGGAAGCAATCAGTGCATTAGGTCCCCAGGACTGAAACCACACTTAACAAGGTTTGGGGCTTAGGGATTGTCAGTCTAAGCTTCTATTGCTTCCTCAAGAGGAAGCTCTATCCAGAATACAAATCTTCATTTGCCATTTCTATAAAAGGGAGGAAAAGGACATTAGCTACTTTATTACACACATAATGAAACAAACTGGAACTGCTAATTTTTTTTTCCTTGGCAGTAAATCAACTGTTCACTTATGCTCTGATGTATAAGTATACATTTTATCCCATTCCCTATGTTTTCATCACTAACATATGGAAAAAAATAACACAAAATTGAGTCAAACAAAAGCAGGCTTTATGTTTTTAGGAGCATACTGGCATCTTTCCAAAAGGGAATAAGATTTAGTAAAAATTATATTCCTGAGACATACATTTAAATAGTCAGTTTCAATAAATATAGATATATTTTCAGACTGAATACAACACACTGGGCTTTATTATTTCTATTCCATGATACACTGAAGTAACTCTTGTGAAGAAAATTGTATATCTTATCTACAACATATAATGTACTTTTGAAAAAGCCCAAATGACAGACTTGCCTGAAAATAAAGTTATTCGTAAACCTTCAACTTTCTCATACAAAATATATTTGTAAAAATATACACAAAATAGTTGATGACTATCAGTTATGCTATTTAAAATTATTTGAACTAATGGATTAGGTTAGCCTAAACAGAAATGTGGTTTGGCAGGCTCTGGTACTGAAAACTTCCAAGCTATATAGCTAAAACTATCAGAAGTTTCTTGAACAACATGGATGAACCTTGTAAACATTATTCTAAGTAAAAGAAGCCAGTCACAAGAGACCATATATTATATGGTTCTATGTAGATGGAATTCCAGAATAGGCAAATCTATAGAGTTAGAAAGTAGGTTAATGGTTGCCTAGGGCTGGAAAGATTTGGTGTTGGGGGTTAGAAGGTGATAACTAAAGTGTACGAGGTTTCTTTTTTTGGAGTGATGAAAATGTTCCAAAATTCATTGTGCTGATATTTATACAGTCCTGTGACTATACCAAAAACCATTGAATTTTACCATATGGGAATTATATCTCAATAAAGCCTCTTACAAAGAAAGTTACTTGGGATATGAGGAAGATTCCTGGCAAATCAGAAAAATGTAATATTGTAATCCTTTGTTGAGTTCTTTCAGCCAAACAGTCAAAATTTACTTTACTCCATTAGACCTTGGATTATCCAGGGTTCCCCAGAGAAAGAAAAATGACAGGGGATTTTATAGGAATTGGTTCATGCAATTGTGGAGATTGGAAGGGCTGAATTCCACAGGGCAGGCTGCAAGTTGGAAACACTGATGAAAGTTTTCATGAATTCCCCAGGAGACCGTGGGAGGTAAAGATTGTAATTCTTTATGATCTTCAACTGATTAGACGAGACTTCTCATTGATGAAGGTAATCTCCCTTTGTTGATTATAGATGCATCAGCTGTAGATGCAATCAACCTACTATAGATGTAAATCCATCTATGAAATACCTTCGCAATAAAACCAACCAGTGCTTCCTTCACCAAAACACTGGACTCCAAACCTAGCCAAGTTGACACATTAATTTAACCATCATAATCTACCCCTTGTCAACATGACACCCATACACATCTCCTTAAACATACTTAATCTCTAAATAAAAACAATTGCAATCATACTTTTGCCTAACAAAATTCAACTGTCTTGAATAAACCATAAATGCACTTGCCCTTTCCCCAGAAGAGGATGCAAGTCCTTGAGTAATAGCCACTCCTTAACTTGATATCCTGCAACTTAAATACTACAACTAAAAGTAGTACAACATATGTTATATGATAAGGGAATAAGATAGGGAAAAAAGCAAAAATGTTTGCTTTATGTATATATATACAAACATATTCATAACAAAACAAGGAAGAAATACTCATAAAAATGACAGTCCTCATTTCTGTCTCTAGTCATGTAGTCATAATTCATATTTATAACTACCTTCTTCCACTACCAATTTTATATTCCTTTTACCTTCAGCAAGCACCTCAGCTGATTGTGGCTCTTTGCCTGGTGGGGTGACCCAAACCTTCATTCCTGAGGGGGTTGGGCCATTAGTAGCCCAGCCTGGATTGGGTTGTTGCAATTTCCATTAACATTAATCACAAAGCATGGTTTGTGCCAAGAGATGCCCTATGGGAACTGATTACAGGAAAACCCTCCTTTACTTCCACTATGTAGTAGTAGGCCTATTTTCCCTTTATAATCAGGATCAATCACTCCAGTTAGTATAATAAGTTCCTTCTTTGCCTGTTGGTTCTGAGTCATGAGGAGCCCAGAGTGGCTGGGCAGTAGTCTTATCTTTCAGTTAAATGCAACCATTGCTGTCTTCCTGATGAAAGCACTACTCCTTTTGTAACTATGAGCTGTACATCAGTAGAACTTAAGGTCACAGGGACAGGAAGCAAAAGCTTTCTATTGGATCAGTAAAGATAATAGTGAGTGTTGCTACTCACATTTACACCTCTTGATGCCTGGATCCATGCATCCAGGCTATGGGAGGAACAGCACCATAGAGTGGGCACTGATTTACAGCATATACAGCCTCCTGGAGAATATTGCCCCAGCCCTGCTAGATATTGTCACCCATTTGGCACCATAATTGAGGCTTCAAAAGGCCATTCCACCATTCTATCAATCTAGCTGCCTAATGATGATGGAGAATATGGTAAAACCAGTGAATTCCTTGAGCATATGCCAATTTCCACACTCCATTTGCTGTGAAATGGGTTCCTTGATAAAAAGCAATGCTGTGTGGAATACCATGATGGTGGATAATGCATTCTGTAAGTTCACGGATGATAGTTTTGGCAGAAGCATTGCATGCAGGGAAGGCAAATTTATATCCAGAGAGTCTATTCTTGTATGAACAAAACACTGCCCCTTTCATTATGGAAATGGCCCAGTTTAATCAACCTGCCACCAGGTAGCAGGCTGATAACCTCAGGGAATGGTGCCATATGGGGGACTGAGTAATGGTCTCTGCTGTTGGCAGATTGAATGCTCAGCAGTGTAGCCAGCTTGGCCTTGGTCAATGGAAGTCCATGTTGCTGAGTCCATGCCTAACCTCCATCCCTACCACCATGGCCACTTTCTTCATGAGCCCATTGAGCAATGACAGGAGTGGCTGGGGAAAGAGGCCACTTGGTATCAACAGAACAGATTATCCTATCTAATGATTATTAAAATTCTCCTCTGCTGAAGTCACCCTCTGATGAATATTAATATGGGACACAAATATCTTCATGTTTTTCACACATTCAGAAAGGTCTCTGAACAAACCTCTCCCCAAGACATGTTTCTCACCAATTTTTCAATCACATTCCTTCCAAGTCCTTGACCACCCAGCCAAACCATTGGCCATAAGCAATGAATAAGTATGCAAACACACCTCTGGTCATTTCTCCTTCTAAGAATCACCAGCCCTGCATCCTTCAAGTCCTGTATGGTTACACTAATCTCTGCAATTCCTCCAGGAGGAATTGTTTTTATTACTTTGCTAGGTAGAAGCAGTTCTAGTGGCTTCCACTTGGCCTTTTCTACCATACTAGCTCTCACTCCATAAGACAGGAAGCCAATATGGGATTCCTGCTGAGTATGACTTTTCCTATTATGCATTCTGGATCCAGGCAAATAACCACTGAATGGGTTCAGGGACCCCCTGGACCCACTGTGAAATGGACCCGAGGTAAGACACATCTGACCTCCATAAATCCTTACTGTGATGGTGGACCACAGTAATATTTGATAATTAATATCAGTTCCAACTCAGTGTCTAATAATCCTCAAAAGTCTGATCATTTTCTTTTCCCCAATGCACAGTCATCCTGGTAAAAAGCCATAGGTCCCTTTGGGGAATGCTGGGAGGAAAATTGACATTGTATATTTTCACAGTATAGTAGGATCCTTCCCCAAGAGGATCTAGCGTTCCCTTCATTCGAGGGGTTCTGGATCTGTAAACTGCCTCAAGAATTGATTGAAAAGTTTCATAAATCATCAATATCAAGGGCCTGGCATAATAGTCTGTCTTCCTTATGAAACTTTCCTTGTGAAATGGAAACTTAGCCTAGTATTATATACTGCCTAAGAGTTACCTCCTGAAAGCCTCCTTGTTGCTCAAATGTGGCCTCTCTCTAAGCCAAACTCAACATATAAATGCACTACTTCCCCCATCCCCTGATGTGGGACATGACTCTCAGGGATGAGCCTC
>JAQZBX010088371.1:0-12749 GCA_029593785.1 Cabassous unicinctus | reverse complement strand
ATGCAAGGTTTCAGGATACAAGAAATACAAGGATTAATAAAAAGTAAAAATAAGTTGTATTTTTATGTACTAGAAGCAATCAAAAATGAAATTGAATAAGGAATTCCATTTACAATCACTCAAAAATATAAGTGATTGCTAATACATTTAATAAAAGATAAGCAAGATTTCTGCATTGAAAATTATTAAGCATTACCTAAGAATGTAATTAGAACAGCTAAATAAATGAGATATACCATGTTCAAGGATCATAGGACTATTTTATTAAGATGTCGGTTTTTTGCAAATTGATTTACTAAGTCATGAAAAAAAAATTTTTTTTTTTGATAGGGCAGCATCTACTATCCTTTATTAAAAAGACAACTTGAAGTCATTATTAGAATAGAATCTTTTAACAAATACATATATATATTAAATTGAACAGATATAGACAAATATATATATATGTATCTATCTTCCTCTATAGTCATTGCAGCATTTTTTTTTGTTTTCCTTTAGCACTTTATTTTTTTTATATAAATATATATACATATATGTGCATTTGCTTACATAAATGTTATTTTTTATATATTTTTTAAAGATGCTTAGATTACATAAATGTTACACAAAAATTACAGGGATTTCCATGTTCCCCACCTCCCACACCTCCCATAACACCCCACATAAACATCTTTCATTAGTGTGGCACATCACCTGCAATGGATATACACATCCCGGGGCTTTGCCACTAAGCATGGACCATAGTTCATATTGTAGACACACTCTCTCCCACACAGTTCTGCATGGTATATGCTGATGTAAAATGGCCTATATCTGTCGTCATAATGTCACTCAGGATAATTCCCAAGTCCTGAAAAAGCCCCTGTATTACAAATGCTTTTCCCTTCCCTGCCCCGAAAGCGTCTAGTGGCCACTGGCTACAATGAAATTTTAAATAAGATTCCAAGGAGAAAGTTTTGTAGAAGTTTACAAGCTGACTTTAAAATTTATATGGAAATTCAAAGAACCTCGGATAACCAAAGCAATAATGAAATAGATCAAAGTTGGAGGACTCAAACTACCTTATTTCAAGATTATTATAAAAGCCACAGTTACCAAATCAGAAGCATATTGATATAAGGAGAGAAAAATAGATCAATGGAAAAAATTGATGCAATTTGTTTCTGATGCCCAGAAATAGATGCAAATGTTTATGAGCAAATGATTTTCCACAAGGGCACCAAGGCAATACTTTGGACAAAAGAATGTCTTGTCAACAAATGGTGTTGGTAAAACCAAATAAATTTATGTATATTAAAAAATGAGCAGTCCTACCTCATACGAACTACAAGATTTTTTTTTTGCAATTGTTCATAGACTAGATGTAAAAACTAGAAGTCTTCTAGAAGAAAATATAGAAGACTGTCTTAACCTTGGGATTTGAAAAGGTTTGTTAGGACTCAAAGAGCACTAAGCCTCTAGAAAAATTTTGATAAATTGGATTCATCAAAATTAAAAACTGTTTCTCAACAAAAGTAAAGTGAAGCCATACACTGGGAGAAATTTTTTAAATTGCATTCATCTGTAAATAAGAAAAAAAAACAAGCAAACATAGAGTCACGAAAGAAGATATACAAATGGTCAATAAACATATGAAGTAACATCACTGGTCTTCAGGGAAATTCGAATTAAAACCACGATGAGATACCACTACATGACCACTAGAATGGCTGAAATTTAAAAGATTTACCATACCAAGTGTTGATGTAAATAAAACAGCTAGAACACTCATCCATTGTAGGAGCATAAAATAACTTTGGAAACAGTTTGAAAGTTTCTCATCAATTGAAACATACACTTAATCCAACAATATAACCTAAGTGAAATGAAAACGTGTCCATACAAAAATTTGTACATGAATGTTTCTAAGAAACTTTATACATAATAGCCAAAAACTGGAAATGATCCAATTGCCTGTCAACATGTTAGTTCATAAACATATTGTGCTATATCTAGTGAAGAGACATTAGTCTGCAGTAAAAATGAATGAACTACTAAAACATGCTACAACAAGGATGAATGTCAAAAACATTGAGTGAAAGAAACCATTCAACAAAACAATGCATACTGTATGATTCCATTAATATGAAGCTTGGACAGACAGAAGTCATATACTGTGATAGAAAACCAAACAGCTCTTGCCTTTGTAGGATGGAGACTGCCCGAAAGAGGACACAAGAGAACTTGCCAAGTAGAAAAAATATTTACTATCTTGGTTGGGATGATTTTCACAATGTATATATTTATAAAACCTTGTCAAATCTTACCCTTAAAAAATTGAGTGAAATAGGAATAACTGTTTAGATATATTACCTGAATAAAGATAAGTGATAGAAAAACTTAAAGTAATATAAATAGCAAATATCAGGTGGAGAGGGGGAGCTGGCAAGTAGTGTAAAGAAACTACGTCATTTTTGTTATTGAGAATTCCATAAATATTGCCAAAAATTGATGAGCCAAGAAACAGGTGTATATTATATAAATAATATATGGTTTATATATGATGGTAACCAAGGAGAAGTATTTATAAATAAAACAGTTAAAAGATGTTTTCCTTTGGGTGTGAAAAGGGAAACGGCTGCAGACTTCCTCTGTATGCTTTGACCAATTACCATGCACACCAATTACTTTGAGAATTTTCATGTAGTGGAATTATCATTAATATTAGAAAGCCATAGTTAATAAAATAGGTTTTAAGTGACAATTGAAATTTATAAAACATTATTACAATATTATACCATTTTAAAGTATATTTGTATGTATGTATAGCTATACTTAGGAAAAAAAACAAACTGAGATATATACCCAAATGTTAACAGTAATTATCTCTAGGTATTGGAATTAGAGGCACCATTAGTTTTTATTTTATATACTTTCCTTTTTTCTCTTAAATTTTTACAAAGAATTTGTATTCAAAGATATCTTATGCCATTGGCTTCTAAGTTTTCATAGTCAGAAGCATGGCCAAATAGCTTTGGGTTGGAAGAAACAAACTTTCTCTGCTCTCAAGAAGCTCAGTCTAGTGTTAAGTACAGACACAAGTGGCTATGATGTAATAGGAAAAGGGCTGTAACAGAGGCAGGGATGTAAGAAGGAATATTTGACATTGCCTTATGTACATTTACAAGATGGGTAACATGAGAAGGCAATCGAAGTTCTTTCATGCTGTTTCAGGAAATTACAAATCAGCAGAGGCTTCTTGACTGCTTATTGTGAAAGGAATTCAAGTATCGGGTGCATAATCTTTCCGTTCTTTTGAATTAAAAGAAAGCAATGGAGAAAGCAATGTTTCATTTGAACTTTGAAAGAAAAGTCTTTTAAAAAGACCTGAAGAACAGGTCTTTTAATAATATGTACAGTAACTATTTTTTATGTATTTTGGCTAATAAGTTTATATTGAAAGGATTGTTTATGCCAATATCCAGGATAGTTTTATTCTCTGAGATCACATTGGTTAGACAATGGTGAGATAAGCAGAGTGAGGACCAGTTTAGAATTAAAAATCATTTGCAGATAATAGGAAAGAAAACCACAATTCACATGCAAATAGTAAAGAATTAATCCTATGTACTTTATAAAAGTAATTTCTCCTCAGTACAAAGTTAGAATCTTTAGTTATAACACAAAGACTCCACAAAAGATAAAGCCAAATTCAAGAATAGCGTTATATAAAAATTTCCTCTGTGGAGCTGATGCCATCTGTTCAGAGAGTTAAAGTCTCTGAGTGAAGATGAGCTACTGAGATTTTAGAAAAAAATGGGGGTACCATATTAAGATATGTCCCAAACTGTAAAGATCTCTCCTTCCTCTCTCTCTCCTTCTCTATTTCCATTTCTCTTTCATGCACAAACACACTTACACACTCAAGCACACACACATATACACATATACACACATGCAAAAAGTAATAATACAGCTTCCTATTATTAAGGACAAAATTATAAACTAGTGCAGACGGATTTGTTACTGTGGCAACAGCAACCCCACATGCTTTGTTTGACAAAAGAACAGAAATTCCTTCCTCATCTTCATTGAAAACATTTCATGAGCTCTGCTGAATCATGAATAGCCCTGTTTGATTGCTATAGACTTCTAGAGAATGGAGAAAAGAAATTGTTTTTATACCTTCAAGCTTGTGATTTAAATAGGAATGTCAAGACCAGCTGAGAGATAATGATCAGTATTGGCCTGATTTATGCCAATACATCAATTAAGTTAATAAAGTTTCAAGAAGGAAATGATGGTACATAGATTAAGACAGTATAGACATAATTATTAGATGTAGATTTAGGTTGATATATAGATATGTACATAAGTGCAGATATAGGTATATATTTATGTGTATAGATAAGATATTCCTATTGATTTATAGAAAATTATATTTGGAACAATTGATCTCCACTCCCCTCAAAAACACAAAAACAAAAAACAAAACAAAAATCATGAACATAGTAGTGTAGTAGTCAAGAATTTTAGAGATAGAAGAGAGCTTCCTCAGATATTCTGGTCTAGTCTTTCCCAAAATGTAATACATGTAATGTTAGAAGATGTGATTTTAGTTTATATATTTTGTTTTATAATTAATTTAAAAAACTTATCACTGTTTATGGCAAATTTATATTATTACCTATTATTTTATAAAGTTAATTTTAAAAGTTTTAAGTGGGTTGATCTGTACTCTTTGCTCAATTTTTTTGTAAATCTAAAATTGTTCTAAAAAATAAAGTCTTTTAAATGGGTTAATTAAAGGAAAATATTCATTAAATAAAAGTACAGGTGATCCATAGTTATGGCAAACATCATGAAATAAAACACAACGCTGATTATATCCAAGGGAGGTTGTTTTGCAGATGAGTCACACAGTTCAGTTCTACAGCCAAATCCAGCCTTGAGTTCTGGCTTCTGATTTGCAGCTTTATCTACTTATCATGTTGCCTTCATTTGTCACTGTGGTCAGTATTTGCAACTTCTCCTAAGGTGAATTTGTATTCCATTTCTTAGTGCGGCACAGCAGACAAGATTATCTGCAGTATTTCTCCCAGAAGCCTCACAGATGTGCCTATATATAAGCTAGGGTCAAGTCAAGAGACAAAAGCTGTAACAGTTCTTTGAACTGGGAAATTTTAATATGAAGAATTGTTAGTGAGTAAAGAGTGGTTAACTACTTTAAAAGGAGTCAAAGAGGATTCTAAGGCGTACAGAAGTAGCACTTGCAGAAAGCAGCTGAGAGGACTGAGGGCTGAGGGAAAACTAACAAGGAAGGAACTTAGAAAGTTACAGGAGCCATTTCCCCAAGGCTGAGATTCAGCCCTCTGAAGAAAGGTGTGACTGTTATAAGTACTGGTAGAAAATCGGCTTTTTTTTGCTGGAGGGCACAGGCTGCAACTGGAGCACAGGAGCAGGCAGATACTGAGTAGGGGAAAAGCCCTTGTCAAAGTTTTCTTAAGGAAAGCAGAAAGCCCAGAAGCCATTTTGTGAAAATTATATAATTTCATAAAACTTAAAAATGCTTTTCTGGCAAAAGATACTGTATACAAATCAAAAGATAAATGATAGACTTGGGAAGTAAAAACTATTTCCAATATATAAGAAAGACAAAGAATACATACCATATTTGTAAAGTTTTCCTTCAAACTGATTAGACTAACAAGTCAGGATAAAATGGGAACATATATGAAGAGACAATCACAGAAAATGGAATGCAAAAGGCCAATAAATATATGAATATATACTCAGTTAAAATATAAAAGACACAATTTTTATAAGGCAAAATTTTTCCTTCACACTGGAAAAAAATATCCCATGTAAGCAAGAAAGTAAGAAAACAAGTCAGCATGTGCATTTCAACATTTTTTGAAAAACCTTCTGACATTGATTAAAGTTTCTAATGTAAATGTCTTTTGACCAAGCAGTTCTACCTCTGGGAATTTATACATCAAATAAATAAATCCATATACACACTTGTAAGTACCATATGTAAAGGTCTATTTGTAAGGATGTTTATGAAAACATTATTTTAATAGCAAAAAAGCTGGAACAATCTGAATATCCATCAATATGCGAATGGTTGACTAAATTATGGCACATTCTTAATATAGAACGTGATAGTCATTTAGAAAATGAGTTTATATTTTTTGGGTGTTGACTTAAAAGAATATTCATGAAATAAAGTGAAGTGAAAAAGTTTAAGAATAATACGTATTTTGATCCTGTGTTTATAATAAAATAATATGTGTATATTTGTTAGAGTAAGCCTGCATATGCAAATAAAAAATGTGTAGTAATAAGCACTAAATTTTTAACGGTGGTTACATTGGAGAGGGTAGCATTGGAGTTGGAGAGAAAACACTATTTATTTTAATCTATTTCCATAATGTTTCAATTTTTGTATCAGGCATGCATTACTTTTATAATTTAAATGATTGATATTTAAATATATATGCATTCTTTAATGCTGGCCTATGGCTGTCTAATACCTTTTTCCTTGTGACAAAGAAAACAAGAAGCAAAATTAATCTGTAAAATAATAATTTTAACAATTAGACTTGGTGATGTGTAAGGTCCCTTCCCGTTTTATGTGAAGTATGTGGGAGATGCATTGTCAGATGGAAGGAAAGAGTATGGCTGCTTTAGTGAGGAAGAGAAGCTGGCTGTGTAAAGGTTTCAAGGATGGATACAGATGAGCAAAGCTGAAGGACAGTTTTCTAAGCAGAAGTGGAGTAGGCAGTGAATTCTATTTTCATGTTCTTCATCACAAGCAATAGCATCATAAAGAAAGAAAAAATGCAAACAACCTTCACCCTTCAGAGTATAGCAGAAGGATCAGAGGATGCCATCTGCCTTATGCACTGTCACAGGAAATTAATTTCCTAAGGTGTTAGCAAGTTCAGATTTCTACTTCAAACTATCCACTTGAAAACCAGAGGAAATTTTAGAAATAAATAGTTAAGTAACTGTACACAGTACACGATAAAGCCTAAGTTGTAAATAGCATTAGCAAAGGAGAAGATCCTTTTGCATATCCCGTAGACACTCAAAATACGATTGTCTGGCTACAGCGAAGTTTAAGATGGGTAACATTCTAGCTACAGCAAAGCCCAAGGTGAGGAAGGGAATGGCCTGGGAGGTATGCATTAATTGAGCACTATTTTAGTTTCCTTGTTGCTAAAGAAAATGCCATGCAGTGGGTTGGCTTAAAAATTGGGATTTATTAGTTCACGGTTTGAGTCTAGGAGAAGTCCATCATTGAGGTGTCAGTAAGGCGATGCTTTCTTCTTCCGGTTCCCGTTGACTTTCATCTTCTTGCTTCCCATTGCTGTCTCTGTCTGAATTTCATTCTTCTATAAAGGTCTCCAGTTATAGGATTAAGACCCATCCTGAGCCATACCTTATCTGAAGTAACCAATTTATAAGGGTTCACACCCACAGGAATGGATTAAATTTAAGAACATGTTTTTCTGGGGTACATTACTCCAAATCACCACAAGCACCTTGTAGTACTGGGTACTCAGACTAAATCTTATCAAATATCCACAACAACATTACAAGGAATATTATTACAACTTTTTTTATAGATGAGACATTTAGAGAAGGAACTGACTTGACCTTTTTGCAATGCCATTAAGTAGCAAAGCCAAAAATCAAACCCAAATCAGCTATCAACTTCTGTGATTTTTTTCATTACAGTGTTTCCCAAACTGGCTTACTGTCACTAAAGGATGTTACATTTCTGGGTCTTAATCTTATAGGTGGCTGGCTTCCAGCAGTATAGTACAGTATATGAACCACATATTCAAATGCTTATAGAATCCTGGAAGCTAATAAAAATGAAAATAAGTGGGCTTATTATGGACTCTATGCTTAATGTGGCCCAATATAAATTAAAACCATTATACAAGCCGTATAGAGAGAAAGGGTGATTATCCCCATTGCTTCTCCATTTAACAGCCCAATTTGGCCTGTTCTTAAACTTGGGAAGAATGAATGGCATCTCACAGTGGATAACTGCAAATGTAATGCAGTGGTTCGACCCATTAGTGCATATTATTGAAATTATTGACTCTTATCTGTGGTGGATTGAATTGTGTATGCCAGTTTGGACATATTCTTGAGTCATGATCCACGTTCTGGTGGGTGTGGACCCATTATAAATAAGATCTCTTTGAATTGTTACTTCAGTTAAGGTGTGGTCCAACTGAGTTGGGTTGGGCTTTAATCCAGATTACTGGAGTCCTTCATAAGCAGAGTAAAAGTCAAATGGAGAGAGAAACTATAGGAAGCAGCCAGAAGTTGGATGTCAAATGAACTTAGAAGAGAAAGGAGAAGACACTGCCATGTACATAGCCATGTGACAGAAAAGCCAATGGCCAAGGATCAATTGCAGCCAGCCCCAGAATGCCACAGACTTTGGAGAGAAAGCATAGCCTTGCTGATGCCTCAATTTTGAACTTCTCCAAGCCTCTAAAACCATGAGCCAATAAGTTCTTGTTGTTTAAGCCAACCCACTGTATGGCATTTGTTTTAGTAGCTAGGAAACTAAAACACCATCTAATCAGGAACTGATAAATATTCTGCCATTACACATTTCGCTAACATGTTCTGTTCAGTGCCTATTTCAACATTCTCTCAGCTACAGTTTGCCTTCACCTCCAAAGGGACATGTACATCTTTACCAGCTACCCATGGGGTACTCCAACAGCCTTGCCATCACACACAATCTTTTTAGGAAACATTTTAACTGCATTCAGTTTTCTCCAGAAGTACAAATGTGACATTACTTGGATAACATCCTCCTGGGAGGTGATTCATTTGACTCACTCATTCAGTACATACAAATATTCATAAAGTAGCTCACAAAAGGGGGATAGGCCATTGCTCCACACACAGTACAAGGTGTTAGTTAAATTTGTGAAAATTATTTGATAAACCAAGGGTTACTCCATCCCTGATACTGTCCAAAAACAGCTATTAATTCTTTCAGCACCCAT
Source organism: Cabassous unicinctus (assembly GCA_029593785.1). NCBI lineage: Eukaryota > Metazoa > Chordata > Mammalia > Cingulata > Chlamyphoridae > Cabassous > Cabassous unicinctus. The sequence goes on along the minus strand of JAQZBX010088371.1, from coordinate 3,723 downwards.
AACATTAAAATAAGCCCAACATCCTTTAGGCCTTTTGGGTTCTGGAGGCAACATATTCCTTATTTACAAAGTTTACTTAACCCCATTTATGCTGCTACTTGCAAATCAGCCCAACTTGAATGGGAACCCCTCCAACAAAATCTCTAGAATCTTTCCCAATTGCAGTAGGCATTCTCCTTAGTACCTCCCCCAGAGATTCCTTCATTGTAAAAACTTTAGCAGCCCTTTCTCATGCTCCCCACCCCCCCGAGTCCCTGGATCACTCATGAATGCCATAAGTTGCCATAAGCTTCTGATATAAGACAGTGCCCTTGTCAGCCCCATGCTGTATGCCATTAGAGCAGTAATTGCTGGCCACCTACTGGGCTGTCCTAGAAATAGAGGCTTTAAAAGGTTCTGAGCCTGTGACCCTCCCATCCTGCTGCCCAATCATGGAAGCAACACAGTACAAGCTTGGCATGGCCACTGAGGCCTCTCTACAGGATAGACCCAAACTTGGACCCTTTGGCATAACACACCTGCAAGAGGGGGTGGCCTCCCGTCCCCCATTCACTTGCCAGATGCAACAGTGCTGGAGGAATTCATCCATTTCCCAGACCCAGGCTATCTGGGGAATCCCTTAGGATTAACTTCGGGAACAGCAGTAGTTCATATATTTTGTGGACAGTCATACCATCATCACATATGATAGACCTTGTGGAGAGCTGCTGCTTTTCTTTTCTTAACTGGGGTGTCCCTGATCAAGGCAGTCAGGCAATCATCTGAGCACTGCATGCCCTGGCCAAGAATTAACCCCATCAACACATGTTTACACACTCTTAGGCCATTGCTAACTGGCCATTCCTTCTAGGGATTCTAATTTCATAATATTTGGCTAATTGAAGTCATTTTTAGTTTCACTCACTTTTTATTTATCTTTTATCTCTGTTCTGTATACTTTCTTTTAGTATGTTTTCAAGTTCATTACTCTGTTCTTCCGTACCTTCGAATCTTCCCTTAATCCCAACTAGCATGTATTTCATCTCTGACATTTTATTTTTTGTCTTTATAATCTTAAAATCCATATATTTATATGACAGCTCCCAACACATAAATATTGGCAATCAATTGAATACATTTTATTAAAACACTGAAAACCAAACAAAACACCTCTATGGTGTTTTGCACTATTTTCTTTCAACATCTGGGGGAAAAAACAACATTTAACATTAGACAAATATTGGGTTCAATTATCAGATCCACCATTTAATAGCTGTGTGGATCTTGGGCAAGTAGTTCAGTTACTCAGGTAAATTTGTGTTCCCTGAGATGGCAGTCAGACAGCGCCTGGTACTGTGTTGGTCACATTGAAATGTTTTAAAAATATTGATGTCAGTTCATTACAGCACAAATCCACAAAACCTATGCCAAATAAACTCCACTGTGCCCCACTTTTTCAAGTACTCTATAATTACTGGATGTGTCTAAGATTTTGAGAGAGAATGGAAAAATTCTCTGGACAGTGGGGAAAAACTCAAGAACACTAGCTACCTCAAGCAGTCTCTACATAAAGAATAAATCTGTGTGACTACCAAATGGAATATAGTGTAGTTCTAGTTCCATTGTCACCTAGGAATCTAAGACAATGAATGTCTAGGTCCTTGAACAGAAAAATGGTATCTAGAGACCCTGGTCAATGAAATATCCTAGCAGTAAGGGCTGATGTGGGCTGGGCATCATTGTTTTCAAGCTTTCCTCTGTTATAAATTACTACGAGATGTTGAAATGATGTGCACTGTCAAATCAGAGTTGCCAGTAGACCTGAATTGACCTCAACATGTCTTATCTCCAAACCATTTTGTCCTCTGCTACATGGAAGTTTATCATCTCAGAAGTAGAGAGGCATTTTAATAAGGTAACCAGAGAATCCACAGCCCAGGTTTTATCTCAGACAATCCAGACATTATTATTTTATCATTGATGGCCAAAGAACATTATGTAAGGACAGGATGCCTTTCTTATATCTTCAGCTATTTAGGAACTATACTTGTCAAAATACTGACAGCAAGAGTCAGAGAGAACAAGGGAGAGAGGAAACCAGAGAGAGAGGGATGCTTGAGATGAAGGGAGAGAAATCTATTTTACTGAATGAAATCTGATTCCATATGAAAAGATTGGAGAAGCATAGTGGCAAATAAATAAATTTTCCTTTCTGATTTTTAACTCTATATCACTATCTGTTGATTAATAGATTGCTAAATCAGCAAATGGTGTTGTGTAGCATTCTCAGTTTTATCTCAGTAAAACACCATTCTGTAAATGATATAGATACCAGAATATTCTGATAATCAGATGACATTTATCCAGCCCTAGGATCTATATTTAGCAGCACCTGAAGGTTTTCTTTAGCGTGAGACAATATGAAGGCAAAAGGATTTGTTAAAAATGAACTAGCAATCAATAATGGAATTATAAATATATAGTGTGGAGTACACAGTGAATTCTGTTATGTTCCCTTCCCTTTACTCTCACTAAAGGACTGGTAACTCTTAACCAGTGTAATATCTATGGACTAGCTCTGGTCAAATTTCCCTTAGTCTTAGGGAGGCTATCATGGGGGTCGCGATGCTTTGACTCATCCAAGAAGTTTATATTTCTTGTTTCAGGGGATTAAGTCTTAATTTTTGGCTTATATCTTTGGTCAGAATATAGCGTTTAAGGATGAGTCCTTATCAAGTGATTTATAAAGGCAACTTTATTTCCTTTCACTGGTTCTGCAAAACACTGGCTATGGCTTCATGATCTATGTTTCTACAACCTGAGCACTGAAAGCGAGGCTTTTTTCTAAGATCTTCTGAACATGGAAAAGAGAAAAGACTCTCTCTTCCGAATAAAGCCAGAACAGGGGCCAGAGCTGGTCCACTCAGCTTCCCCCTTGTCTCAGCAATCTTGACGCTTCAAAGGAAACATAGCATCCACTTTTAAACCATTGATTGAGACCAACTCACAAACCAAGAGTTATCTAGAGAGGTTAAATGGTCAACTGCCAGTTGCCAGACTGCAACAGCTCCCAGTCCAGTGCTTTTGTTACCACTCTCTCAGTTCACCATCAGAGATGGGAAGTTGCATTGGATCTAACGTCCAATCAGGACCAACTGCATAATTTGCTACAATGATTTAAGAATTTCAAGAAGGAGGCAGCAGAGCTTTAAACCAAATATGAAGCCCTTCAGAGTATAAGACCCTGTGTGACTGCACAAGTTGTAAGCCTGTGAAGCCACTCCTGCTTACCCTTCTTATTCTTATCCTAAGATGGATACAGAAAACGGGTAACCAGGTAGATGATCGATTTCAAGTGAAAGTCACTTTCATCTTCAGTCAGTTTCCCCATGTTTTGCATCTAGGAGATGTGGGTGGGTCACTCAGACAGCACATCTTTGTGGTGGAGGAGGAGGAGCTCGGTGTGGCAGATTTCACAGCATACATAGTCCCTGAGACTTAAATTTTGTCCTCCAGCAAAGAAACAAATAACAAAAAAGAACAGCAGGTGCCCACTGGTGAACCATAGTCTGTCTCTATTGCTTCTGTTAAGCTTTTCTGTCGTGGATACTGTTCTTGATTCCTTTTTGTGAAGTTAGAAGGCAAGGTAAAATAAAGCAGGCGGGGGAGGCTAGCCTGAGTTTTAAGTGAAACAGATGGGCAGTTGAGAGATTTGAGAGTTCTCTGTTTTACTGCTTTTTTTTT
>JAQZBX010088370.1:0-12753 GCA_029593785.1 Cabassous unicinctus | reverse complement strand
AGAATTAAGAGCTATAACAACAAAGATAAACAGATCTTAGTTGGATCCTTATGGAATAAAACAACTTTATAAAAGACACCTAGAGATAACTGGTACAATTTTAATTTGGACTAGATAAAGAATATTAAAGAATGCTTGTTAATTTTTTTAAATGTAATAATTGTATTGAAATTATATAGGAAATGTCCTTATTTTTTAGAGAAGAATATTGGAAAGCTTAAAGATAAAAGATAAACTATAATGATATCTATAATTTAAAATACTAAAGCATAGAAAAATAGCAAATATGGTAACATGTTAACAACTGTGAAATCTAGGTGGTGAGTATATGGAGGCTCATTATATTTTCTCTAAATTTTGTATTTTTAAAGATTTTTATAACAAAAGTAGGGGGAAAAAAGTCAGCTTCTGTTACTCCCCTAGGCAAAACCTTCCAAAGACTTCCCTTTTCCCTGTCTTGGAGAATAAAATCGATTGATTATCCACGTTATTGTCTTTAAGACCCTATGTGCTGTAGAACCAGCTACTCTCTAGGCTCATCTTTCTCTACCACTAGTCCATACCAGCCTCCCTGCTGCTCCACACACAGCATCCCCCTGTATCAGGGCCTTTGCACTCACTATGCTATTTGCTTGCACTGCTCTTCTTTCAGACATTCACATGGCTCATTCCCTCATTTTGTTCAAGCCTCTGCATAAAGTACATTTGGTTGGAATGGCTTTTTCCCAGACAACTACATCCACAACAGTATCTTACTGCCCTCCACCTTCCCTTCTACCTGCTTTATAGTTCTTCAGTGCACTTTTCACCCCAATATATTTTACATTTACGTGTTTGTTTATTGCTGAATCTCCATAGAATATAAACTCTATGAGAATAGGTACCTTATCTCTTTTGTTCAATATTGTATTCCTAGCACCTAGAAACATACTTGACACATAGTAAGCACGCAATTCATTTTGTTGAATGAATTCATGAATACAAGACTATTAAGTATGGAACTAAAAATGTAGATCTCTCTTTCCTCCAGAGAATACTGAAACAAATATGTGTCTTCACTGATCATGAAAAATGTGCTATAAGAATCATATATGCCCTTTTAGGTGCAGAATTAGTTCCTTAGGTCCTATCAGGCATAAAAGCATTTTTTACACTATGTCATAAATCATTTCTCTTTTCTCAAAAGATAAACTAGTAAGTCAAAATAATTACATATTCTTAGCTTCCTAATACAAACATATCTACTAAGTAATTAGGTTGAGACAATTAACAGCAAACTTCTAGCAGTCATCACACCTGTTATATTATTTAATTTTTATTGTTTTTATTAAATCTATTACTCCCCACCATCACTTTTAGAATGTAAGCTCCATGAGAGCAGGATTGTGTCTGATATTCCCAGCTCTTAGAACATGCCTGACACATAGCAGACAATCAAATAATTCTTTAATAAAATTAACTAATAAATTCTGCTCAAGTTTTTATGAAATTTCCTTTGTGGTACAGTCATGCTATTGAATATAAAACTGATAAAGATGTTGTTATCAAAATCAATTTTAAAAATTATTACATCTACAATATAATCTTAAACCTCTAGGCTTTACTTTGATACATGATATAAACTTCTAGAGAAGCATTAGTTCATGAAATGTGTGTCTCTTATTTTTCTTACTTAAGTTGCAAATGACACCAATTTTATTTTTTCCGTCTTTTTTAATCTTTGAAGCTAAAACAGCTTTTGGTTTTTTTGAGATGATGGCTAGAATTCATTATTTCCCATTAGTTGAAAACAGTGAGAAATTAAAATACTTTTTAACAGCATATAAAGTATAAACATTATGTGGACCATTTTTATATGTCAACAAATGGTAGTAGAATGCCATATTAAGTGTATATTGAACTGTGGGTTAAATAATCCTCTCTGAAAATTTTTGGGGAAAGATAGACAACTAACTCAATGGTGAGGTTTGAGTGCAACCCTGCTTTGAGAGATGACCAAGCCTATTTGAGAGTGTTTTTTTGTTTGTTTGTTTTGTTTTTAAAAAAAGGTTTGGCTCTAATCACAAGGTTATCCAAAGTAGGGCAGCCATGTTTTTGGTATAAACTTTATCTGTTACATAGCTACCGTTTAGGTACCATAAAGAAAAAGTTTCCAAACTAATATTAAGGGATGCTTTGATAAACTGACATAGCTGTGGTGAGGCACTACATATCAGAGGAGAAGGTACTTTGCAGATGAAATCAGACTCCTCTCAACCTTGCTCTTGAGAAGAACTATATAGCTTGAGTCGATTTACACTTTTTCAGTATACAAGCAAAAGGTTAGTGAGTAGAGGTATCATCTGTTTACTTCTCTCTCCAGCTAGGTAGAAGATCAAAGAGAGAACTAGTTGGAGAAGCAAAGGGAAACTTGAGTTCCCCCCTGGGGACCTGGAAAGATAATATCCTTCTAGGCAGAAAGGAATGAACTGATTTTGTTGCACTATTTTGAGAATGTGAAGAATTTGGTAATTCCAAAATCAACCATGAGCTTAAAAGAATAAGAAAAAGGCTCACATTTGTCATCATGATTGTGAACATTCTTTGTAAGAAACGATAATAAATCTGATCACTTGATATGATATGTGGCAGACAGGCAAATTTCTGTAGTAGCTTCTCATGAGTCCTCCATTTTAAAGAGGCTGCAGCCCGCTGTTCAGCAGCTGTGAGTGCTGGAATCAAGTCGGGCAGAGCTGATAACTGAAAAAGAAAACATATCAAAAGAATTGATGAGTTAATGATAATTAAATAAATCAAATGCAGCCTTTAGGCAAATTATTCAGTCTTACAATACATCAATACATTGGGGAAAGGGAGACATCTCAGTTGTTGGAAGGAGATAATTATCTGGTAAAATCAGATGTCCACAAATAAAATTTATGGTTACTGGAAATCAAATTTCGAAATAGAGACTGAGATTCATTATTCTTCCTGTCAGACTGATTATAATAGCAACCCTTCTAACTAAGTTAAACTTTATTATATATTACTGTGAGCAAGCTTTGATCTTCTAAATTTTCTGTCCTCACTACTTATTATTCTTAGAATAATCTTTGATGCTAATGAAAACCAGAAATATGAAAATAAACTTCAAGGACAATAAACACTCTAACATAAGAGCTGTAGGAAAAAACCAAGCTGTTAAAACTCCAACAGACATATTGGATATCTACTATGCGGCAAGGAGTATTTTAAGTGTTTTCCATACATTCTTTCATTGATTTCTCACAACTACCCTGTAAAGTTGGATACTACTTAAAAAGTTTAGAATTTTTTTTGATAGATGGTGTTTACCTTATTTTCTTGAACACTGCTTTCTCCACAAGTAGACATAAGCTCCAAAATTTCTGGAAGATGATCTATAAGAGCATCTAGTACCTTTTAATATAGATATTGAAATGATTACTATGTTTTTCTAATAAATCAGTTAATTAATCCATGTCTTTTTACATGACAATTTTATAATAAAATAGTTTTATTTACCAAGCAACATTTGGGAAATCCTATTTTCTTACTCTGTTATCTTCTTGCTGGAAAGCTTTTAGATCTATAACCAATTGCCTTGCTCAATCCACCTTTGAAAAAGGATTAGATATCTGCCTCATGATATTGTTCAAATAGTCCAAATCTGAGATAGCTACTTCTATCCAACCAACATGCTCGAAAACTTTCTCCCAACTTTTGAAAGGCTGTTTAAATCAGTACCCTCAGTGATGTCTAAATGTTGATGAGCTGAGCTTTGGCAAGCTAGTAATCATTTAGGAGAATGGGATATATTAAATACAACATCAAAATAAAGTATTCACAAGTCCTCAAAAGTATATACTGGATGGTAAAATTCTCCTCAAACAATCACAAGAGAAAAAAAGATATAAATGTGTAACATATGATTATGATTGTATAAAATAAATTTAAAATTTTATATAGAAAAAAAAAAATGGAAGAATGAAAAACTATGCCAAAATAGTAACAGTGAGTAAAACTAGAGGTGCTCTTTTGACTGCCTACTTTTCTTCATTTCCCAATTTTTCCTTAACAAACAAATATATGTATGTATTTTAAACTTTAATTTTTAAAAAGATCTTCCCAATTTCCAGTCTATGGTACAATGGCATATTGATCTGAAGTTTCTAGGGTTAGTTAGTAGAAAGATTTTATGCAATTTCCAAGAAGCGAAAAAAGAAAGAAAGAAAAAAGGCATTGATATATTCATTCAGACTTAAAATAAAAGAAGCAAAAACCAAAGAGTAAAAAGGTATTACCTCCAGTGATTCATCTTGTAATAGTGTTATTAGTTCTTTATGTATTAAATATACTCCAGAATTCAGAAGTTTAGACACCTAAAATGTAGTAATAAGGTCTCTCAGATTTGAGACTACTAGATATATAAGGGTTATAATAATAATTTTAAAAATACACCCCTGCTAGATACTTTTAAAATAAAACTAGGTTACAACATAAATATAAAATAGAATTCTAAAAAAAGTAGTTGCATACATGACCAGCTTTTTAGTCTACCTCATAAGGTGCCAATGTGTGTGGACAGGTGGGGATGGGGAACTGAAGAAGGATGGGATTTATCAAAGTCATAATTTGCACATCATAAGCAATAATAATCCCATGGATGCCTCTACTCAACATTTTAAGGACTTAGAACAGCCAGCGGGATCTTAAAGGCTATCCCAGGCATAGAGTATTTTCAGCCCATTTCAGAGCTTCCCAGAGAAGGCAAGTTCTCCTGATTGCCTACATTGATTTTGGAGTATTAATAATTCCAAAGCAAGTGAAATGATTTTCATTTTCCCCATCAAAGACTAATCAGCATGAAAGAGATGTGAGAGTCTAGTCTAATCCAGCAAATTCTATGAACAGATTTTTTTTTCCTCCAGAACCCATAATAGAGGATTCACCAGTTTCTACTTCACCTTTATTTATTTTTACATATTAGGGCTTCTAAGTAAGATTTTGTTTGGAAAAAAAAAATAGATCCTGGATAAAGAAAGAGGTTTTAAAACCTCTGCTCTACAGGGTTGTTTCTGACTTGCTGAAAATTATTTTCTGAAAAACAAGAAAAATGTTAGAACACAGTAATTATGAGAATCTATTAATAACATTGTTAGGAAAATTTTAAGCTACCAAAGGATTTTCATTATTTTAAAGGACAAATTTAGACTAATCTTTCATTTTATGGAATGAAGCATCATCCTCAGCCTACTTGCATGACATGATTGTGAAAATATGGAAACTAGACACCTAGCGAATAGCTAGATCAACGGTCTCCAAACTCACTCCTACCAGTGAAATATTTTTGTATCCACTTTCTATGTTCATTTATGTGGAATTAATATATTATATACATTATAAAACATTTAAAAAATGAAATATTAAAGGAATGATAAAAATAAACTCTAATATTGTGTTCCCAGGCTCTATGTCTTTTATGCAACCCTCTCTGGAGACCACTGATCGAGACAAATAAATGTGTAACAGGGTAACCAAACCTAAATGCCTGCTTAATGCAGCTTGGAGGGGAATATTACATTTAGCTGGCCAATGCTCCCCATCATCTCTCCTCCAAAAGCAGGATTTCTATAGGTATATTTACAAAGAGGATTTAATTTTATAACATGGAATTATTTTAATTAATTGTACCACTGAAAGGGAATATTTCCTATATTTTAAACAATGAATATATATTTCATTCACGACCAGAAAAGAGTGTCATTTTAAAGAATCAAGACTGTGACTCAACAGCCAAAATAATCTTAAGTAACATTTATAATGATTCTATGGATATCTTGTACTTTCAGCTAACCTAAGAATACTTTGACTTAGGAACACAGTGAAAGGAATGGGATGAAATATTCTTATTGAGAATAAGGAAATATTTATTATACCACTTTTAAAGGAAGAAAATATTTTATTATGCCACTTATAAAAAGATAAACATTTTATTATGCCACTTATAAAAAGATAAATATTTTATTATGCCACTTATAAAAAGATAAAAATACCACAATCTTATGTGGTATTTTTGAATTGACAAGTTACAGCTTATACATGTTTCTTGCAAGTATAGCATATAAGTGTTTATTGTTATCATGTAAGACATATGCCCCAAATTTCAACCTCAAAGGTTTAAAAGTTAATTACATTCATGATAAAACTTTAAATTCATTTTTGCTCTTATTAATAGAGTCATAATAGCTGAATAGAACAACTTTACTCATGAAACACAATCATATGCTGTAAAAATAATAAATTTAATTATTTGTCAATTTTCCATTTGTTCTCAAGTTCTTAAATTTAACTTCAAAGTTAAGTATAAATATTATAAAGCACATATTAAAGATATACTTAAAGAATGGATTAATGAATGAATAAATGAATAAAATGTATTTATATAAAAAAATTCTGTAAACACAATGAATTATGGGAAGTTGAAAATAAGACTTATGAACAGGATCTGAAAGTGATATGGAGCCTATATCTTATAAAATCTGTAAACAGAAGTGGACAAAATATCAAAAGTTCATCAGTACACAAATGTAAAATGGTATCATTTCTAAAGACTTACTTCATAAAAGCAAATAGCAATAGTGTATCTGACTGGTACTTCAGGGTCATGACAAAGGCAGAAGAATGTAGAATAGAGTTCCATGTGGAAGTTTTTAGGATCAACAAAAACAATCATGGCCTGGTGGAAGTGGGAGGGAGGAAATGAGTGGGAAGGAGAGAAAAACATGCATCAATAATCTAATATTATAATCATTTCATTTAAATTGAAACCATGTCCTCAGAATCAAAATTTAATTAGAAATCACATTTGGAAGAGCCAAATGCATGCATATAATTCTGATTTTACAAAAAAATATAAGTTCCACAAATATTTACTATCTATTATATATCAGACATAATGCTAGCAGCAAGTGTCAAATATGGCAATTTTTAATGCCATTTATTCACATATTGTTAAAGTTATAATCAAAATGCTTAGTCAATAGAAATATATCATTTATTACCGGAAAGTTATAAGCACAATTCTTCCGTACTGAAATATATTTCTTCTCCTGCTCTAGGATCTGAGGTGGAATCTGGTTTTCATTGTGTCCATTTTCCTGTTGCAAACCCAAGGTACAGAGTTTCTTATAAAACTCCAAAAATCTCAGGTGTTGATCTGGAGTGAAAATACCTAAACCAAATGTGAAAACTATGCTCAACATTTCATTTGAAAACAAAAATTCAAAAACAAAAAAAAAAAGAAAAGAAAAACAAAGTAGAATTAAAACACATTTAGAGGGGAGTGGACGTAGCTCAAGTGGCTGAGCGCCTGCTTCCAATGTACGAGGTTCCAGGTTCGATCCCCAGTACCTCCTTTAAAAAAAAACAACCACACATTTAGAAACAAATATTTGAATATTAAGTAATATTTAAACCAAATATTTAAGTAAATGATTGCAAATCATTTATTATAAATAAAAGCAAAAAGGAAGAAAGTAACTATCATGGAGAATTCTAATAGGTCACATTGTTTCGCCTTATGTTAATTTTAACAATATTTTTATATCACTAAGTATGAACTATTAACTATTAATGTAGAGATTATGCCTGCCTTAATTTATGGAGCATGTATCAAAGTGTAGACAACTAATAAATCTCTATCATAATAATATTGTGGCTACTATGCATATTGCTATTTACTTATGGTAAATATTCTAAAATTGCCTGCAGAAAAGACATCTATGTTTCTACAGAGAAGAACTTAAAAATTGAATATGAAAGACAGCAAAGTAAACTCAAAAAGGTTTTGATAAAAAGACTGGTTCCACATTCATTAACTCTCTTAAGGAGCCGGAAACTCATTATATACTACAATACATTAATTTTTTTAAGATTTATTTATTTATTTACTTTTATCCATTTCTACCTCCCCCCCGCCCCCATTTTTGCTGCTTTTGTGTCCATTCGCTGGGCAATTCTCTGTGTCCTGCCCTCTCTTCCCATCCTTCTCCTCCTGTCTTCACCGGGATTTGATCCTGGGAACCTCCGTTGTGGGAGAGAGGCGTCCTACCGCCTGCTCCACCTTAGTTCCTGGTTTTTCAGCGTGTCTCACCTTGGCTCTCCCTTGTGTGACTCTCCTGTTACGTCATCATCTTGCTGCATGGCTCGGCAGGGCCTAGTGGCACACCCGCTCGCGGGGCCTGACGGCGCACCTGCGCATGGGGCCTTGGCAGCACACCTGCTTGCAGGGCCTGGTGGCCCGCCTGCCTTCTATATTTTTCTAAATTTTTACTGGGAAGTCCCGGGGAACGAACCCAGGTCCCTCCATATGGGAGATGGACACCCAACCATTTGAGCCACATCTGCCCCCTACAATACATTTTTTAAACAGTCTGGTATATGTTTACAATTCACATAAAGAAAGAGATTTAATATTCACATTATTATATATTACAGTAGACTAAGAAATGAATAATATGTTCGAAATATCAAGAGTTATAGGTATTATTCTACATTCTAAGTTTAAATTCTCATATATTAATAATTCAACAAATGGTTAACTTACCATTTGTTAACTTACCAACCAAGTTAATACACCTGAGCTTTATTATAGCATACTACCACAAAAATATAAAATAGTCAGAAGTTTAAAGAGCTATACCTACTTTACTCTTGTCGTTATTCCTTCATCTAGCTTCTATTAATAAAAAGTCATTCCAAAATATTCTCTAAATTATATTATCAAAATTTCAAGATCTCTTAAGATTTTATACATGTAAAAGTTAGGTTTTAGGATGAAAAAGCTGTACTTAAGTTGCTAAGGTCAAAGAAAAAGGGAAAAATTATCTCTAATGTTGAAATTCACAAGATATATCATACCATATAGTCCATGACATAGTTTTCCTAAATGGAAAGATAAGGAAACAAGAATTGATTCATCTGCTTTGAAAGATTTTTCACAAAATGATTTCACTAAGGGAAGTACAGTTTGACTTCTGTCATCTGGAAAAAAAAACACAAAAAAACATACTTTAGATCCAGTTGTCCATATTGCACTCATAACAACAGAAAATATTTGAAAATAATGATGATGGAAATGAGAGGTGAAGAAGGTGGTAAAAGGACGCTGAAATTATCAAAAGCTTTAATGTCAGGCTGAGGGATTTGGTCTTTTATTGTAGGTTGCAGGAAATAGAATATAAAATGTAATTACACATTTTAAAAGCTAAGATAATTGAGTTTTTGAGTCTGAATAACTAAAAGAATTCTGATACCACTAATATAAATAGACGAGTAGCAGGCACAGGAAAATTTTCTTACTCTCTTTTATATATATCTGCAGCTTAAGACCATTTTATCATTTCATTTTAGATTGAAATTAAGTTAGCATATTACATGTTCTGTACATTTAATTCCTTCACTTTTACTTCTTAGATGCGTTTTCTTGATAAAGTTAGTCGATTCTTTGAGTATTTTTGCTTAGGTCATAAGTTTCTGATATATTAGTTATATTTAAATCTATTCTAAATATTCTCCAAGTTGCCCACATTTCTCATAAACTTTCAGAAATGAATCGATATTTTATTAAGGGTCTGACAATACTAAGTAAAATGCTATAATGGGCATGTTAGTTTTATTGTTATCACTGCTATTATTATCATCACATTTCAGTACCATATCTACTGTTATTACTAAATCGTAACATTTATTCAACAAATATTTATTGATTCTTATGGAACAAGCATTTTATTAAATAATAGAAGTAGAAAGATGAATGAAGAATGGCCTTTGAACTTGAGAAACTCAAGCTAGCAAGGAAACCAAACACAAAAAATATCATGAGACAATGTGATCACTGTTTTAATAGCTGTATGTATAAAGCAGGAATCTGCAAACTATTTCTGTATAGGGCCAGATGACAAATAATTTAGTATTTGCAGGCTATATAGTATCTCTCACAACTCCTCATAAAAATAAATGGACATGGCTATGTTCTAATTAAACATTTACATAAACAGATGACAGGCCAGATTTGGCCTATCGACTACACTCTGCCAACTCCTAGTTTAAGGTTATTCGGAAATATATCCTGGAGGAAACTGTATTTGAAGTAGGCAATTAAGGAAGAGAAGGAGTTGGCCAGGGCAGAAAAGGAGGAAAAGAACAATAGGAAGAGTAAAGAGTTTGCATAAAGGCTAGAGGTGTGAAAGAATGTGACATGCTGAAATAAAGGTAAGTGTGTTTGGAGCATAATAAACAATAGAAGTGAGAAAGAATGATAGAAATAAAGCCAAGAATACAGTTTAGGTATCTGTGATAACAGGATGTATGGTAGTAAAGGGAAAGAAATTAAAGATGATGCCAAGGTTTTTAGTTTGGATGCCTGGAGTGTCCCATTATTAGGGACAAGGAGATTCATTCACTGACTTATCATGTTTTGCAGGTTTTAGTCCTCTGGTTCATCATATTGCCTAAATGATTATTCTCTGATTAATTGTGGACAATAAGTTATTGTCCACATTGCAATAATCTTCAAGAGGCTCTCTCTCCTAGTTCAGTCAAGATATTGTTAATCCAAATAAATGTAATCCTAGAATTACACAATTAAGTCTTGTACCTAAGTATTTGATATTTATCTCTCCACATTTCACCTTCTCAGAATAGTTAATGTTCACGGATAAACTAATGTCCAGGACTAGTCAAAAGTCTAGTCATACACCCATTAGAGCAGCTAATTGTCTGTGATTTGATGTGCACAACACAAAGACATGCTTCCTTACCCTACCCCACTCAGATACTCCATCCCAAATTTCTCCTCACCATGGCCATAAGATTTCTAGCATTAAAATATTAAGGAGACTTCCAGGAAGATGGAGGATTGGAGCGGAAGAGGGCTCACTTCTCTCCCAGAAAAATAGCTAGATGACAGGCAGAAATTGACCAGAAAACTGTTCTAGGGCTTAGGACACCAGAGGAAGGCTAGACACCACCTAGAAGAGAAAGGGACAAAGGAAAGGAGTCTCGGCTGGAAAAACCCCATGAGCAAAGCTGCTGGAACCCATTCCCCCACCCTAGGAGTGGGTCCTCTTGCCCCTGGCCGACAGCATGGACTGAGGGGGTTGCAGAGATCCTCTTCCCTAAGAAAGGGGAGACAGAGAGACACAGCCTGCAGCAAATTCAGATTTTGGACAGCAAACTTGGTCAGCCATATCCCAGGACCAGGCTGAGGGGGGCTGTGGCATTATTTGCCCTGAGAGCAGGCAGGGAGCTAAAGATAACCTGCATTCTCAAACCCCCTCCCTATACTGCTTGCTGAGAACACAGAGGGAGGGAAGGTGTAGATGGCCAAGGGAGGAGAACAGCTTCCAAGAAAGTTTGTTTGCAAGGTTTGGCCCAGCCTAAAGGACATTGCTTCTGTACTTCCTGCCCTGGGTGGGGTTACAGTGAATGCCTTCCTGCCTAGCATCTGGGGTCTGAGCTGAGAGGGCTTCCGAAGAGCGCTGTCTGCTGGCAGACCAGGAAAGTGTATGAAAAGAAAGGAAAAATAATAATAAATAAAAGAGACAAGCTGGCACCTTTACTGCCCTGCTCTCCAAGGCTCTTGGAAATTGGCCTCCACCCCATTACTGGGTTCTTAGGCCTGGTTGGAGCAGTTAGTGGAAATCCTAAAGATATAGAACAAGTTGAACCAAGAATAAAAGAAGAGTTGTGGCACACATCTATAAAACAGTAAATCCCTTGGGAAGAGAGAGAAATTGAACATCAGAGTAAACTCACCATCATAATCAGATGTCTACACATAAGCAAAAAATTACAAGCCACACTAAGAAATCTCCAGAAAAGACACAGGACTTGAAAAAACTAATCAATGATGTTCATACAAATCTCCTAAATCAAATTATGGAGTTAAAGTACAACATGGCTAAGAAATAAAAGACATTAATAAGAAACTAGAAAGCAAAAAGAAAAATTTGAAAACGTGAATAGAAAAATAACAGAGATTATGGGAATGAAAGAAACAATATGTGAGATTTAAAAATGCAATAGAGGCATACAACAACAGATTTGAAATCAAAGAAGAAAGAATCAATGATGTAGAGGACAGAACAGCTGAAATGGAAAAGAAAGGAAGAGAGAGAGAAAAGAATGGAAAAAATTGAGCAGGCACCCAGGGTGTTGAATGATAAATGACACGAACCAACATATGTGTTAGAGGAGTTCTAGAAGGAAAAGAGAAGGGAAAAGGGGCAGAAAGAGTATTTGAGGAAATAAGGGCCAAAAATTTCACAACTCTCATGACAGATACAAATATATATGTCCAGGAAGCACAGCATACTCTAATCAGAATAAATCCAAATACACCTACTCCAAGACACATAATATTCAGAAAGTCAAATGCCAAAGATAAAGAGAAAATTCTGAAAGTAGCAAGGGAGAAGGGAACGATCACATGCAAGAGACACCCAGTAAGACTTAATACAGACTTCTCTTCAGAAACTATGGAGGCGAGAAGGCAGTGGATGATGTAATTAAGGTACTGAAAGAGAGAAACTGCCAACCAAGAGTTACTAATCTGACAAAACAATCCTTCAACTTTGACGGTGAGTTTAAAATATTCACAGATAAACAGAAACTAAGAGAGTTCGTAAACAAGAATCTGGCTCTACAAGAAACAATAAAGGGATTTCTACAGGCAGAAAAGACAGGGGAGAG
>JAQZBX010088369.1:0-12752 GCA_029593785.1 Cabassous unicinctus | reverse complement strand
TTGTTTGGGAAATACCGATTCACTGAGTTCTGCAGGTCTTCTAATGTGGACACATTTCATTATACAACATCAGAAAAACCACATTTGTTAATATCACCACCAAGCTCATCAGAAAAGTCTTAGGGATTATTAGGAAGCGCCAAGCTCATGGGAAATACAAGTTTTCCAAAATTCTACTTTTCTCTTGAAGGCTTGAATTTGATCATTGGCAGTTGTTTTCTATGGAAGAGAGAGGCTCACTTCATTCATTTTTGAGCAGTGTCTACCAAATATCCATAGTTTGTTATTTCTTTCAAGTAGAAATGATATTCCATGAAAAGAGATAAAATGATATACGCAGAGTGCAGCTGAAGTGCTTTATGTATCACACGGAATAGTAAAATAAAATTAATAATTTTTAATGCTTCGTCAAGGCATTCGTAAATGAAACTGGTATTAAAAAAAAAACAACAACTTGGAGTTCACAGTGTGAAGAACACAGTGGCTGTTAGTACAGTTTATTGCCACTGCCCTGATTTGTGCTAATATGTAGTTTTACCATCATTGTTTTTGCATCATCAGTGCAAATGTCAACACAGGGGAAAAAACAAATAATGACTTATTATCATGAAGATCATTTTGATCATGAGGATCCTCAGTATTCATGTATCACCTTTGAAAACTGTGCATTTAAGGGGTTGGAAATACCATGTTAAAATTCATACTACTGAAGTGTAGTAGTACCCATTTGCAAAATAGTATGTGATCCAAAACTCATATTGTCTTTGAGAAATGCGTTCAAGTAAGTCATCATCACTACCTGATTTTGCTTCAGTGTGCATTAAAATTGGTTTGCATACCCTTGGCCTATAAATGCAGGCACTTGGGACATTACCCAGGAGCAGGTTGGATAACAGAGGGGCGGGGCAGCCTGAAGTTAGGATAAATTAACAAATGAATCATCTGATAATGGAGTTGTAAAATTGCTTTCAGCTTTAGTCAGCTGCTTAGTTGAAAAGTGACAAAGCTGCACAGTTAAAAATTACAGGTCTCCAAAATAGATGTTTTGCTTGTGTGAATTTTTTGAAGGTAGCATTTAACTTAGAATGCACCCCGGGTTTTGGCTGAGGGTTTTCACAAAGCCTGTCATAAAGCACCTCTGCTATGGAGAGCTTCATGGTTTCTCTTATGAAGTGTCCCGAGTGCACCCAACCCTGAACAAAATAGGAAGAGGCGCCGTTGCTGCTCTACGGAACGTCTAGACGGAGAACGGTTTACCCGCCGCCCCTGCGCGGTAGCGGGAGCACCGCTAACTCTGCACTCGAGCGAAAGTCCCGCTAACGTCCAGTGGAAAGTCATCTAACAAAAAGAAGTGCTTTCATACCTATGGCAACAGGTGTAAAGCAAGTATTTTATTTTACCTTTCCCTTAAAATTTGGCAATGACGTTTTTCTCCTGAAACTTTCATTTCAAGGAGAAGAGTTATGATTCCTGCAGATGCTGGGTTTGTGCTGCTCTCCCATGAGGTCGAATACACCAGTGCGTTTGGCAGGTTTGCAGACTTCTCCAGAAAGGGCTAGAAAACCGGTAGTTAGTACTAAACCCTCCTGCAAAGACCTGTCTCAGTAAGTGCCGCTCTGGTTGGCAGCAAAGGCTTGCAAACAAGTTGTAACACCCTTGTTCCCTCTCTCCTGGCCTAATGGGTGGAAGAAATCCATCATCCTTTTCTAACAGTTTGGCTGTGAAGGGATTGCCTGTGGGAAGGACTCTGGCAGGTCGGGGAGGGTTTTCCAGAAACTTCTAGTTGCCCAGCTCCCTGTTCTTGCACCTTCTCGAGGCTGCTGACTACACACGAATACTAAATTCATTCCTCCAATAGCATTTGGCTTGGCTCCCCAAAGCTGCTAATGCTCTCGTCGCTGGTCTGGCTTTGATTGTTAGGTAGCTCTTTGGCTGCCTCTAGTGTCTCTTATTTTTAGGGCCTTTGTTAATGTCTTCTGTGTGTGAAACATGAAAATTGAGCCAGAGGGGCTGGAATTGGAAACTTAGGGTTTTGTGGCCACTGTTGTCCTTATCACATGGCCCTATCAGATTCTTTAGTTACAGAGGTTAAAAAAAAAAAAAAAATCCAGCCCAGGAGTGGGCAGGTAGGTGTGGGGTAGGGAGAGGGGGAGGCTTAGCACCTAGTGGCAGTGAAAAAGGATATTGTAACTAAAGCTTCGGCCAGTGTCCTCCGAGTGATGGCCTCTCAGGTGCTGGCCGGAGTCCGCTTACAGGTCAGCCCGGTTAAAAATGAGACAAATTTGTGATAACCACATTTCATTTTCTCTTTTGGAAACTGGTGTTTCATAAGTCCAGCTATCCTGGGAAGAAAGCGTGGGTGCCCATTAGGCATTTCTGATCTGAGAGGAGGTCTTGGAGGCAGCCAATCCCCTCCCAAGAGTGGACAAAGGATCCATACAGCTGTGGAGCAGATAAGGGCTTTCACCCCTTCCCCAGGCACCACCAACCCCTCCCTCATTCCAAGAATACCACCTCCTAGCCCACTACCCCCTAGGGATACAAGGGAAGAATTCGCTTTTACAGCCCCTATTGGCCCCAGGCTGTACTCAGTTTCCCCACCTATTGATATACTGTATAAAGTCATATCCACCACTTTCCAGGGGCGACTGAAGTCTAATCTTCAGACCCCTTCCCCTGGGAGAGCTTCTCAATAAACTTCCGGCCTGCCATCAAAAAAAAAAAAAAAATCAGGTGGGGTCTGCAGACCTTCAGGAGAAAGGGAGGGGCTGGCAGGCTGCGGAATTGATTGCAGGGTTAGCAATTTCTTCTACCCCCACCCCCTTTCCTAAAATAAGCAGAACAATGAAATGAAATGAAAACATTTACAATTCTCTGTTATTTAGAAGGCTGAGTACTTGTGCTGGAGCCAGTTCTTAGTCATTAGGATTAAATGAACATCTCTAAGTGAGTTCTTAGAGGGTCCTGAGGCATTTTTGTTCCTGATCCCTCCTCCCTCCAATGTAGGGAGTTGATATTGTTTTTCTTCTTTTCTCTGCAGTCCAACAATCTGCTGTGCTTCTTTCCTCACCTTTCTACAGACTGTAGTACTTATCATTGCTTGTGTATCAGTCCCCTCTCTCTTACTAAAGTGTAAATGTTTGTTGGAAGAAACTCCAGTGGGGCAGGGTCTGTCCTGATGACCTCTGTACTCCCTTCTGCATGTCACTGAGCCTGCCACATGGTGGGTACCAGTGGCTAAATGTTGAATTAGTTGGGTGCATGAGTAAGTACAGCCAAATTTACTGACCAGGAAAACCATGGAGTTTTAAGTTTTGTTTTCCCCCTTTGGGCTATGGATGCATACCATCTTCCTAATGGGAAGCTGTGACGGTTAGACTGAATGTTACCCAAACTCCTGCACAGGTCAGGTGCCCCCTGCCTTGAACTAGCTTTTGACCATTGTATCAGTTCCTTTGGTATATGTTTTTAGGCGTGTGAGATTCCTGAATAAGAAGATTCAAAAGTAAAACCTTTCATCCAGGGTTTTAAGATGTTTATAGCTCATCACTAGGGCAGGGAGAGTGACTCTCAATACTTACTAAACTTGCTCCTATACATGTGGCTGTGTTTTGGAAAGGGCAATGGAGAACCATAAAATACATTTTGAAATCGGAATCAAATATGTTTTAGTACATGCTGCCAAAGAAATGTGTATTATAAGCTATCCTGGGGTTATAAATCATTAGATGTAAGCTTTTAAAATGGTTAAAAATACGAACGTGTCTTTTGGGTGCAAATAACAAATTCCCACTCAAACCAGCTCAAACCATAAAAGTATAATTTGTATAAGGATATGCAGGGGCAAGGACAGGCCATGCTGCCAGGCTATGAGGGGCCCTGGGTCCAGGATCTGGGCAGCCACTGGGAGCCAAGGCATTGGTCTCTCAGCCTGAGACCCCTGGGGGCTCACGTGTGCTTCTCTCCCTGTATCTGCTTCCCTCTCCTCTTTGGCAGTGGTTGGGTTGGACTTTCTCCATTTCTCTGCTCACAGGGTCTAAGATGGCTACAGCAAAATGACTGTGTCAGCTTCTGCGTATACTTACCCCAAGTTCAAAGGCTAACAGACGCAAGTCTCAATTTCACATTCCTAGGAGACACAATTTGGTTGGCCCAGCCTGCGTCAGGTGACCACCCCTGATCCAATGAATTCTTCCCCTCTGGATGGTTTATGGGGAGTAAATGTGGCTTAGAGGGCTGAATTGAGATTCCAGCATCTGGAAGCTGTTTCAGGATTCCGGAGATAGTCCACTAGGGCTGCAAAACTCAGAGCCAGCCATAGAGTGCTGACACTACCTTAATTCCTTTAATGTTATTTAAAATAGTTAGATATTTAAACATATCTAAATATTACTCAAAATATTAAAATATTCAAAATATTTAAAACATTTAAATATTATTTTAAATATTTAAAGTATTTCTAGATATTTTCCACTCTGTTTCTATTGGGAAATTTCTCAATGCCCTCCTGAGGGTTAGAGGCCATCCTTGCAATTGAGATAAGATTTTCAGAGGAGCACATGGGTTGAAGGCATCTGCCATCCATAGGTTTGTGTAAATAGGATTCTACCAAATTGGTAGAAGTTCCATGGACAGGTCAAGAGCAGATGAAAAGGAGAGAATATTAGGAAAGAATATCTTGAGTTTATGTTGTGTTTCAGGGGAAAGGGATTTGGGGAGAGAAGTAGTAGAGAATAGTATATGAGGAGTGCTCTTGGTTTTTCTCTCTGATTTGAAACAGTTTTATCTAGTCTCATCAAATATTTCAAAAATTGTTTTTATATGTGGCCCTTCAGTGATTTGTTTTTAATACCATGTTAGACATTTTAGTCTGTCAAAGATTATTGTTGATTGTCAACCAACTACCTGGTTGCAGTGAAGATAGTTCTGTTTTTATGCTCTCGAGAGAGCTATGAAACATCTGGAAAACTATAATTGCATTAAACTAATAAATTCCCCTGGTTAAAGGGGTATGTCCTAGATTTAACATTTGAAATATAGTACAAGCAGACCTTTCTGCACATTTTGGTGAAGCTTAACTTTTTTTTTAATAACTTTTTTTTTTTTTTTTTAAAGATACTTAGATTACATAAATGTTACACAAAAATTGTAGGGATTCCCATATGTCCCACCTACCACTCCTCCCACAACCTCCCACATAAACATCTTATGTGATTGCATATCACCTGCAATGGATGTACACAGCTTGGGGCTTTGCCACTAAGCATGGACCATAGTTCACATTGTAGACCACACCTTCTCCCCCACAGTTCTGTGTGTGTGACTATCTTAACTATTTTTGATTGCTCACTTGATCATAATCTTTATTTTAATTTTTATAATTGCTTTTGGTTGCCTTCTCTTTAGGCTGTCTGCTGAATTTTATGACAGGTATCCCTTCCTTTACAGAACAGATATAATCAGGTTCAGAAAGGGAGTTTGCTTTCCCTTCTGACTTCTGTTGTGACAGTGCTGAGATATTTTCCAATTAGAAACATAGTGGAAAGTATTTGGAAATGAAGGAATTAAGGCGGTGTGGTTGCTCTGAGTATTGGAGCACTGGTGGACTATTTCGAGAATCTTGTAAAAGATGCTGGGATCACTGCAGCCCTTTAGCATCCTCTGTATCTGGGAACTTTTTACGGATGTTGCCTTCACAGCTTTTAGAACTGCTTTTCCTTTGTTCTGACTATTGCCAAGAAGAGATAGACCCCTCACTGCTTTGCTAGTATCTTCATCGAGCATATCATGTAATCCATCTGGAAAATTTATTATGTTTGGGGCATCAATTTCTTTAAAATACGTTTGTGTTCTCTGTTTAGCAGCAAGAGCTCTTGGCTAGGACTGTAGGCATGAGCTCTGCCTCTCCCTAAATTAGGTCCTGAGCTAGTAGTATACATCTCTGGACTTAACAGTTTTCATTTGCAAAATGAAGGAGCTGGTGACCAGTGATCTCTGAGAGACTTCCACGCCAGCACACCATGATTTAAGTTAGAGAAACTCAATTATTTTTGTCCTGAGTCATGTGCGTTTAGGCTTCTTGCTGGGCAGAAGGATGAATTCTATTAGCTGTGCTCTCTGATGAAGGCCTTGCTTCATCATCTATGCAACGCCTGATTTGGTAGCTGCTTTTAGTAAACATCGTTGGCTGAATAAATGAAGGAGTGGATGAATGGTGGTCATTCAGAAAGTCCTTTGCAGGATATAAACTGTGTTTTGAGCCAAACAAACAAAATGGAGTCCATTTTGAAAAGGAGAGATTGAAAACCCTTTGTGTGTAAATGGCCATGGAAGATCCTGGACCAACCTTGGGTCACTCAGGTTCCTTGCTCTGCAGGACATTTGTTCACACAGGACCCGGCTGCTCTTTTCCTGCTTATTTGCTCCAGGATTGCTTACTTGACTAATCAGTTAAGCTCTTCCCTCTTAGGCCACTAATCCTATTTCTCCAGCAGAGAAGCAGCAGGATAATAGTAATGTGTCCCGTAGCTATTAAAAGATGATATTGCCTTGCACATAAATAAATAAAGTACTTATTTTTTTCTCTGCAAAAGGATGATTAAGCAGAAATTTAATTTTCATTTTTGCTTTTGCTTTTTTGTGATATTTCTTTGTGTCTTCTAGTGGAGTCAGGGGAGAAACAATTTTTATTGTTATTGTCATTGCTGATTATATTTTTCTACTTATTTCCAGCATCATAACAACAGGATGCTTTCTTTCTTATAAGTGCATAAATGTTACCAACTCATTATTGAACCCTAGTAGCTAGAGGGGAAGAAAACAGTTAAAATTGTAATTATTTCCTTTGGCATGTGGTTTTCTGAAAAACCGATTAATTTGAAATAAACACATTTCATGGTATTTGCTAACTAGAATAGTCTCCAAACAAGTCAAATTTTCTCATTGAATACTTTTTTTTTTTCAGTTTATATGTGCAGAAATGTTTTCATTAAAGCCAAGATCATTCTAATTCAATCATAAGCAGGCAGCCAACCCAGATTCTTTAAAACCCTGCTGTATGTGCTAATGAAAACGTAGTGAAGTGCTAATGAAAGGAAGGTGGTGAGACTTCTCTTCCCGCCTGTAGATTTAACCAGTAAGTTTCCAGGATTTTCAGAATTAAACTATTTGTCCAGTGGTGATGGAGTTCCTGATGTACATCTACCTTTGCTATTGGGTCTTGAATTCCCAACCATTAAACTTCAGTCTAGTGGTGGGTTCATGGGTGTTTGTTTCATTATTCTCTCTGCTTTTTTGTATGGCCGAAATATTTTGTCATCACCATTATCGTGGCCATCATCCTTTGACTCAGCAAATCTGCTTCTAAGAATCAGCCCTAAGGAAGTGTTATTAAGCATGGAATTTTTTTGCACAATAAACCTGTCCATCGTTGGTTTATATATGATAGCAAAAAAGTTGGAAACATCCTTTATGTCCAATTTTGGGGAAAATGATTCAGTGATGATTGGTTTGTGTATTCAAGTAGTATACTATTAGACATTCTTTCAAATCACTGCTTAGGATGAATGTGTAATAATATGGAAAAATGCCTATGAACACACCCTGCCACTTATAAGAAAGATATTAAATTATGTTCACAAAAAAATCAACATACAGCAAAAGCCTGAACAGTGAAGGCGTAAGTGACAAGATGATGGATGGCTTTCTTTTCATCATCTCTTCTCTTTTATGTATTGTCCAATTTTAAAGGAAGTGAGATTTTTATAATGAAAAACTATATACTTAGGTATTTGAATGTGAATAAGACTTACAAAGCAGTTAACGATGGTTGCTTTGATACTTAAAGTAACCCTTAAAAATTAGGACTATTTTGGGTGTTGATGTCTCTTCTTTTATAGAGTTTCATGGGAGTATGCTAGGAGGTGAAAGTGTTCCCAACTAACAGCCCTCCCAGTTGTGTTTCATAGCTCCTGAGAGTGCTGGCTCTGCCTCGGGGGATTGGTGGGAGGTGAGAGGTTAGGTACTGAAATGGGTAGGAGGAGGACAACACAGGCAATTGTAGTTGAAATCACCCTTGTGTTTTGGACCAGCCCTATTGCATTTGGCATTCTGTTTTTATTTCTTTTATACTTTTTAATGCTATGGACTCTATATGCAAACCAACCTTGACTTATTAAGAATAGTAAGGTCTGTCCTTACAGCAGACATATAAACAAATCCCAGTAAATAACAATATATCATAAAATTTTATATTTGGGTTTAGAATGCATTATGATGAGATTTTTAGAAGACATGTTTCTAATTCGATTTACTTAAGGAAAGTGCAGTGGCTGTAGGGTTTTGGAATTAGAATAGGGATGAATGCTGGCCTTGTGACTTATTAACTGTGAATTTTGGACATGCCACTTAACTTTTCCTAGTCAGTGTTTCCTCATCTGTAAAGCAGAGATAATAATAATACCTTCCTCATAGGGTTTTGGACATATTAAATGGGAGAGAAGGTACAGACAAACTCTTAATATAGTGTCTGGTTCATGGTATGTGCTTGGTAGCTGATGGTTATTATTAACTAATGTTAAAGTAAATAGTGTTAATTAAAGGCCCACTGGATGCAATGTAATGGGGAAAGCAGACGGTGTTGCACTAGCTTGGAAGGGAAACCTGCCGGATTCTAAATGTTACCTTGGAAGTACAAATGGACAGCACAGTTTCTTGGTAAGCTGTTCTTTCAGGTGAACTTGAAAGCAAAGAGAAGGGTAATGAAAGTCATACAGAGTAATGATATTAATTAGAACTAATACGCTAACTACAATCTAATTATCTTTTGTTCTCCATTTAGTATTTTGGAATTTTATAATCAAGTCTCCTGAGCATTTTGAAAGAAGAAAGTCAGTAAGATGCACTTGTCTGTGTCAAGGGTTGATCTTTTACTATTTTCATTGGGTATAAATATGTATAAATAAACATACAGACATATGTATTTCTAAGGTCTAAAACCTTTCTATTGTTGGTGTGATTTGTTGCAGTGAATTTTTCCCTTGGCAGGGTTCTTATATTTTTGATCACTTAATAGGGACAGTTATTCCCAGGAGGATGAAGGAACTCAACTCTAACTGAATAATCCGTGTCATCTTTGGATACAAGGTAGACTTAACTGATCCGTTAGCTGATGCTTTATGTTACTGTCTACAAAATGTGTAAATTCTTTGAGGTCAGAAACCAGATTGATTCATATTTTATCCTTCCAGTACCTAGACTAGTCTTTGAACATACTAATGAATAGATGATAGTTTATTAGAGTCCACCTAATTCTTTCCTTAAATATGCAAGCCTACAGCTAAGCTAATTTCTAAAGGAAGAAGAAACACTCACAAACAACAACTACCTTGCTCTTCACAGTGCAGCAGCAAACTTAATAGTTTGTGGGACTGCAGTTTTTTTTTTTGTTTTTTTTTTTAAAGATTTATTTATTTTATTTATTTATCCCCCCCTTGCTGCTTGTGCTGCTGTGTCCATTTGCTGTGTGTCTTCTCTGTGTCTGCTTATCTCCCCCTTGCTGTGAGGTCTTGCCACATCAGCCCACGGCGCCGCGCGAGCCAGCCTGCCCTCACAAGGAGGCGCCGGGAAGTGAGGGGCTGCAGTTTTTTTCCTTCATCATAGATTCATTCCTTCAGTAGTCAGCATGTAAAACATGTGACAGCACCTTTTTACTTGTCTTTAAAAAAAAAAATTTTTTTTTTTTAATCCCCGAGTGATG
The DNA here is from genome assembly GCA_029593785.1 of Cabassous unicinctus. Classification (NCBI taxonomy): domain Eukaryota; kingdom Metazoa; phylum Chordata; class Mammalia; order Cingulata; family Chlamyphoridae; genus Cabassous; species Cabassous unicinctus. Next base: position 2,995 of record JAQZBX010088369.1, on the reverse strand, counting down.
TTGGCACATTTGCTCTGTTCAAATAAATTCAAGAGCTCATCATGGCTGATTCATTTCATGATTGCAGTCCAAATGGCCCTGCTCCTACAAAGAAAAATGTCTCATATTTTCACACTAACGAGCACGTTCTTCCCCGTGATTCCCATAGTTACATACATTGTGTCAATCTGAGGAGTTGAAAAGAAATTTAGCAGGGTATTAGCAAAAAAAAAAAAGGTTCTGTTAAGGAAACGTCTCAGCTTGGTGAATAATGAAACTAGTTTAAAGTTTGCTGTAAGTTAGACACAACTTTTAGCGAAGTCCTTGTTATCTTCACGTTTCATTGGTTTGTTGCCGTTTTATCTTAGCTGAGCTCACCTTCATATCAAAATAAGGGTGCTTGGAAATGTAGTATAAATTTTTATCTTTTCTATAATTTTTTTGGTGCTTCTGAATTTTCATTCCCAAAATGAATCTGGGAAGAGCCAAGGAAATTAAAAAAAAAAAAAAAAATTGAATGTAGATGTTACGAAATCTAAGATCATCCTCAACAAAGACCTTAGAAAATCCTGGAAGGGCACCAGCCTTCATTACTAACAGTCTGTGGACAAGCCTCAATTTAATTTTTGAAAACCTAAACTCATCAGAAATGATGAACTTATGAATGATTTTGAAATCTGCCACAGGTTTCTTTAAAAAAAAAAAAGAAGATCCCTTTTTTAAAAAAGTGCATTTAGGTCCTGATTTGATACATGGAAAACTGGCTTACCTGCCACTTTGGAAATAGATCACACCGTGTAATGACATAAACCTCTCGTAACTACAGAGTGACTGGCTTTAGACATCATCTCACTTGTAGAAGGAGCTCAGCCTGGACACGTGGATCTGGAAGTCTTAGGGGATTCAGCAGCATCTTGAGCTCACTGTCACCTGAAGAGAAACTCCGTGATTTTATTAAGTAGGACACCTAACCAGGTGTGTCTCCAGGTGTGTGTTTCCGAGGGGTAGGTTGAAGATGTTGACAGACAACTCAGTGAGTTGTGTCCCAGATATTAATAAAAGTTCATTCTAGTCCAGCACCAAAAATACTTCAGAGATTTTTAAGGCTTCTTTTAAGTAGCTGGAAACAGAAAAGAATTATAGAAATATTTATAGTCAGTATAAACTTGCACATAAACTCAAAGTACTTTAAGCCAGCTTGTTGCAATTATTGTTTTAGGGACTGGAATAAGTAATTATTTCATGTTGCCTCTATTTACTCCTACCAAACCATGTCCATTGTTTAAATCTTATATTTTGCTCTCTACTTTACCTCTTAAATTTAATGTTCTCTAGACCATAATTACAGCAGTGATGACAAGGACATCTTTGAAGACAATTAGATTGTGAGAGGACATTTTACATGTAGATCTGAGATTATTTTTTCTCACTAAGCAGTGGCAATTGAAATAGCATAAAAACCATAATTTCAAAATAACTTTCTACCCAAACATTTCTGGGCTTGATTAGCAAGACCCTTAGTGTATTTTACTTCTTTGAAATATTTGAAGTTGGAAGGGCAAGTTTGTGCCCCTGAAAAGCTCAGCACTGGCTGAAGATGAGAGAGTGGGTATTAGGAGTTGTTTTTATCCAAAGGAGGTCGCCTTTAATTGATTGGCGCTCCCTTACATACTTGGCAGATGGGATGAGGAGGACTAGCAAGCATCAGTCAGTCCTCCATATGAGGGCTTGGCCCCAGTAGCCTCTGGTGCGTGTCAGCGGTCCTGGTCCTGGTCTGGGGAGGTCCATTTTGCCTTGGCCCTGCTCAGAAGTTGGAGGGAAGACCATGGATGGGAAGGAGCCCTAAGGTGGATGAGGAGCTCTTCAATGTTTGCTTGTGGCGGCTGGGGGCATGGATAATGATGAGGCGAGACCAGCTCTTTGACTTACATGGTTCAGGAACCAAAGGCAGGTGGTGGGAGTAAAGGATAAATGGTGCTTATTTGCAGTCTCTTTCCTATGCATGTCTTTATGGAAAGTCTCAAAGCCCCACATGCCTCATCTGAACTGGATAATGCAGTTTCTTGGCCCTTCTGGCAGTGGGTTGAATCCAAGGCTCAAAAGCTGTTGAGGAGAGAGTAAATCTCAGGGAAGTGAAGAGGGAGTTTTGGGGAATGAGTTTGGAGTAGTGTTTTCTTCGTTTGGCTGCAGGAATTTAGAATGCAGTATTTATGGGTTTTGTTTCATTTTGCTTTGGGTAGGTGATTAAATATAGGAAGGAGAGAAGGAGACAGAGTTAGGCTTCAGCCATGATCCATGACCATGTCGTTTTCACTGAAGATTATGCACAAGACTGTGGGGCCTTGAGCACTGCTTGGGTGGGTCCAGGGCATCAGACAGGAAGGAGGCTCCTGAAGGGGGGTCTCTGAGTGAGTGAACTTGTCCTTGTCTCCTTTCTGGAACCCACGTATCGACAAGCCATTTATCATAAAGCATCCATTCTGGATCTTAAGACTTCAGATATCAGAACAGAGCCTCTATTGATCCTTTTGTAGTTCTTCTGCAGATGTATACATTGGAATTTATTTATTTATCTGTTTATTTTACCAGCAGCATTGATGCTACCCACTCTTCCTTTTCAAATAGAATCAGTGACCACCTTCAATAAAAGGTAACTTAGTGCTTACAGATTTGCTTTAGCTTTCAACTGAGAAATTAAGTAAATGAGATATAGCTAGCTTGGTAAAATGAGGATAATAACAATGATTATAGTTAATATTCCTGAGCATGTTTGTTTTGTCTCCCTTCTCCTGACAGCCTAGTGGAGTCCACCTCTCAGAGGAGAGCAATGGGAGAGAGTTCCCCATGGCTCGCTGCTGAGGCTGAGGCTTCATCTCATGACAGTCTTCACCTCCCGTTCTACTGAGTCACTTGCATTTTCTAGAAGAGGATGTGCACTCTCTCACCCGTTTGCCTTTTTAAAAAAATATGTGGTGGTGATAAATGTATATAGATATTTCTTTTTTTTTTTTTTTTT
>JAQZBX010088368.1:0-12755 GCA_029593785.1 Cabassous unicinctus | reverse complement strand
TCAGCTGTAGACTATTAGGCAAATGACTCATCTCTCTTCCCCAGGCCACAGGATCAAAGTTCATTCCTCTTCCATGTCTGTGGATTTCTCTCTATGCCACTGTGTGTTTCTTCTTCTGTGTTTGTACTTCTGTGTTTCTCCTTGATTGAATGACCATTTATATAAACCAGGAAGGGGGCAGGGGCTCAAAACTGCAAGCCCAAATGACATGGCTAAATCAAAGCCCTAAACTTGATTTAATCAGGTAAAGGTAAAGACTTTGAATTTAAATGAATCAAAGGGTATCATGCCCAGAGGAAACTAACAGTTTATAAACATAACCTATATCTCTTTTTTAAATTCATAAATAATATCAAACTGCTACAACATAATATATTGATCACACTATCAAACAAAATGGACAAGAAGGAGTTCTGAAACCTACAACAGAATAACAATATGTTATGTACAAGAGAGTCCCATTTAGATCAAAAAGTTTATAGTTACAAGGCCCTAAAGAGTCCAACTCAAGGCTGCTTTCTCACCAAATTCGGTTGCCATGTATTTAAGGCAGATGGCAGGTGATGTCTACCTGGTCTCTCCTTCCTTCTTCCTCTGTAGGTTCTGTTGGCCCAGCTTCTTCTGATCTCAGCTGTAGGCTGGCATAGGACTCTTCAATCAGGGCTTCCTACTATCAGTCTGACATAGGGCTCATTTCATTCCAGGCTTTCTCAGGTCCTCAGTTAATAGCTATCAGGCAAATGGTTCATCCCTTCACAGCCTTTAGCTGTTTGGGCCTTCTCTCCTCTGGCATCTGTAGAGCTCTCTCTCTGGCCTTTTGTCATCATGAGTGAGTGTTCATTTAAATCAGCCCACCAAGGGGACTGGGACTCAACCAGAGTCATACCTTACTGAGGTGGTCAAATCAAAGCCCTAAGCAGCATAATTTAATCAAAGATATCTCACCTGAATCTAATACAATCAAAGGAATCACACCCAGGGGAAGAGATTAGTTTACAATAATAATCTCTCTTTTTGGGACTCATAAGTAATCTCAAACTGCCACATAGGCATTAAGTGAAGAATTGAAGGATAAAACGCTGTAAGACATACAAAGGCTAAATAGAAAAATAGCAAAAGGAGGTACTAAATTAAAAGTAGTAACTTTAAATGTAAATGGATTAAACACTCTAATCAAAAGGCAGACATTGACAAAATAGATAAAAAAGCATGATCTAACTATAGGCTGCCTGCAAGAAACTCACATTAAATACAAGTAGGTTATAGTGAAAGATACAATTAGCTTGAAAGTGATAGGATGGAAAAAACATACCACACAAGTAGTAAACAAAAGAGAGCTGGGTTGCTATACAAATATCAGATAAAATAGACTAAAATTCAAAAACAGTTACAAGGATCAAAGATGGTCATTATATACAGATAAGCGGGACAATTCAATGGGAAGATAAAACAATTATAAATATATATGCAGGTAACAGTAGAGTTTGAAATATATTAGAAGCAAATACTGACAGATTTGAAGGGATAAATTGACAGTTCCCCATTTAATAATAGGTGTCTTTAGTACACTACTCTCAACATGTGTTGAGAGAAGGCCCCAAAGAGTCCAACTCTAGACTCCTTTCTCATCAAAGCCTGCTGTCATGTGTTGAAGCAAGATGATGGACAATCTCTGCCCTACATTGATTTAATCAAGGAACTTAAAACCTTTGAATTTAATACAATCAAAGGGTATTATACCCAGAGGAACATACCAGTTTTAAACATCTTTTTTTGTGGGGAGGGATTCATAAATAATCCCAAACTGCCACACTCCACACTATGAAACCCAAAATGACATTAAAATATTCCAAAAAACAAAAAAATTAAATCATTTGATTAGCAATGCTAAGTACAAAATCACATTACAATGACTCAGTTATAGAAAGAGTTTGTCTTTGGGCAAAGTCCCCTCTGGATGTAGACTTATGAAACTTACAAAACAAGTTGTCTGCTTCTGTATTAGTCAGCCAAAGGGGATGCTGATGCAAAGTACCAGAACTCTATTGGCTTCCATACAGGGCATTTATTTGGGGTAGAAGCCTACAGTTACAAGGCCCTAAAGACTCCAACTCAAAGTAAAATAAGAGGTACTTTCTCTTATCCAAAGTCTGTTGCCATGTGTTGATGCAAGATGATGGGCAACATCTGTGAGGGTTCAACCTTCCTCTTCCTACTTAAAGCTCTATGGACCCAGCTTCTTCCAATCTTAACTGTAGGCTGGCACAAGGTTCATCTCTCCTTCTGGTCCTCATTTCTTTCTGGGCTGAACTGCTCTGTTCTCTTCACAAAGTCAGCTGTAAAGTATCAGGAAAATGACTCAACTCTCTTAAGGGCTCCAGTGTCAAAGCCAAGTTCCCTCTTCTGCAGTGTCTTTTTCTGTGTTCTCCTATTCTGTGTGTCTACTTCCATGGAAGAGTCTGTTTATTGGCTTTCAAAGGGGGCAAGCACTCACCCCTGCAAGCCCTAATGATGTGGCTGAATCAAAGCCCTAATCTTAACATAATTTAATCAATGGCATCTCAGCTTAATTCAATACAAAGGGTTTCACACCCATAGGAACAGGTCAGTTGGCAAACAATCAACTATATTTTTGGAATTCATAAATAATTTCAAACTGCTACCACTTCTAATACACAAAGGGACAGACATAGGATAAGCATTTGCATTATCATAAGAGTAAATTGGGAGGGAAGCATGAGTCACTGGTCCCTAACACTTCTGAAAACCTTCAGAGCATACTCCATTGGATTTAAAAGTCTAAGAATCATGTTTGAGATAATGGTTACTTCCCCTTTAGGTCTTATGGGGTTCCACTGTAATAGTTTGGTATCATGTATAAATTCCAAAAATAGATACTGGATTATGTTTCTAAACTGGTCTGTTTGCACAGTAGATAGTATTGGATTCAGATTAAATAATGATTAAGGTTTTGATTGGGCCATGTCAGTAGGACACCACAAGAGGGTGGGGCCTCACAGAGAAAAGTACATGGCAGAGCAGAGGAGTTAGTTGGAGTTTATAGCTGAAGCCTGGGAAGTAAGCACATAGAAGAACAGAGCAGCTGAGCCTGGGAAGAATCAAGCCCCAGAGAGAGAGACAGAGCTGTTCACCTGATAATCTACAGCTGACCTTATGGAGAGAGAAGGGCAGATGATCCTGGAGAGAAACAAGCCCTGGGAGAGAGGAACTCAGGAAGCCTGAACTCTTGGCAGACATTGGCAGCCATCTTACTCCAACATGTGGCAACAGACTTTGGTGAGAGAAGTAACTTATGCTTTATGGACTGGCAACTATAAGCTTTTATCCCAAATAAATATACTTTATAAAAGCCAACAGATTTCTGGTATTTTGCATCAGCACAGCTTTGACGGACTAAAACAGAATTTGGTACCAGGAGTGGGGCTGGAATGGTTTTATAAATGGGCAAAGGGTATTTTTTTGGAGGCATTTTGAGATGCTTGGTAGAAAATACCTACAGTGCTTTGAAGAGACTAGATAGGGATATTGATGCCAAAGAGACATTTCATATTGCCTTTGGAGTAAATGATGAAACTATTATTGGAAACTAAATGAAAGGCAATCTGTGTTTTAAAGTTGCAGATAACTTAGCAAGATTAACTCCTGGTGTTTTATGGAGGGCAGAATATGAAAATGGCAAGCCTGGACATTAGCTGAAGAACTTTCAAAAGTAAACTCAGAGACTGTGGCTTGGCTTCTCTTTGCAGCGTATAGCAAAATGTTAGATGAGTGAGAAAAGCTGGGGACTGAATTGTTGGGCACAAAGAGACCAGAAACTGATTCTGGAAATTCCAAGCCTCTGGAAATCAAGCTCCCAGACAATAGTAACCCATTTGAGGATTTAACTACACTTGGAACTTGTAAACCAGGATTGAAGATGCAGTTATCTAGGAAAGATTTGTGGAATGCCTTAATATCTGATGGCTTGGACCACTGCTTCCTGCATGCTAAACCAACAAATTTTTTGAAAGAGCTCTATGAACAAAATTGCTGTCAGCTTGCAATAAAAGGGACATGGAAGAGAGAGATCAAAGGGGAAATGACTTCAAGAGGAAATCCATGAAAGCTGAAATCTGGAATTAAGACATGGCCTTGAGCCAAGAGAGGAACCCACCCATGTGTACAGAGAGGATGAGTTTGCCCTAGCAGTTGAAGAGGATGGATGCTTCTACCCATTGTTTGGGGAGGGTTTTGCCACCCCAGAATATAGAGAGGGTGGAACACATTCCACATGGATTAGGGAAGGCCAGGTGGCCAACTCATTGCTCTGAGAAGGTTGAGCCTCTATGCCCAAGGTTAAGGAGGATGTTGTCTTCACTTCACTGTATGATGGGGGTTAAGCCTCTATCCCAAAGATTGGGTAAAGTGTGGCAATCACCCCAATGCTCTTGGAGGGTGAGGTCTGGAGCTTGGTTGCCGCCCAGATACTTGATGAGGGTGGAACCAAGAAAATGGTCATTGGGGAAGCCTGTGGAGAGGGTGCATCCCCATGTGGCCCCAAGGAGAATAAACCATCAACTTAAGAATGACTCTCAGACTTTGAAATTGAATGGAGTATACCCTTCAGGTTTACTGAACTGTAGCAGGCCCAAGACTCATGTTTCCCTCCCTCATGTTCTCTCTATTTGTGTATTGGAGGTAGATAAATTGTTTTGTAAGTTTCAGAGGTCTACAGCCAAATGGGACTTTGCCCCAAGACAAGCTGCATTTCTTTAAATTGATTGTGATATGATTGTGATATAATTCTGCATTTAACATTATTATTGAATTAAGGTTTTTTGAATATTGCAATATATTTTTGGAATTCAGAGGATGGAGTATAGTAGTTTGGCATTATTTATGAATTCCCAAAATACATATGGGATTATGTTTGTGAACTGGTCTGTCCCTCTGGGCATATTAGATTGGATTTGATTCAGAGGTTTCACTTTTACTTGATTAAATAATGATTAAGGCTTTGATTGGTCCATGTCAGTAGGTCATTGAGTCCCCACTCCCTTGCAAGGAGGGGACTCTCAGAGAAAATGACATGGCATAAAAGGGAGGTTGGAGGTTTTTGAGCTAGAGCCCAGGAAGTAAGCACTTAGAGGAGTACAGCAGCTAAGCCTGGAAAGTATCCTGAGACTGGGGAAAGAGACAGAGCCATTTGCCTGATAGTTAACAGATGGCCTTGTAGAGTGAGTAGAGGAGCTGAGCCCAGAGAGAAATGAGCCCTGGGAAGAGAGGAATCCAGGAAGCCTGGACACTTGGAAATGTTGGCAGCCATCTTGCAAGAACATGTGGCAATAGAGTGGTGAGGGAAGTAACTTAAACTTTATGGCCTGGTAACTGTAAGCTTCTACCCCAAATAAATACCCATTATAAAAACCAACCAATTTCTGGTATTTTATATCAGCACTCCCTTGGCTGACTAAAACATCCACCCTTTACACAGGCCCAACATCCATTTTCTTGGTTCTGTCCTCATCAAGCATCTGGGTGATGACTGAGCTCCAGATCTCACCCATCAAGAATGATGGGGTGATGGTCAATCTTTCCCAATCTCTGGGGTACAGTCTCAGTCCCTCTAGTAGAATGAGGTGTGGCAACATTCGCCCTAATCTCTGGCATATAGGCCCAACCCTCTCAGAACACTGTGGTGGTGACCTGGCCTTTCTTAATCTATAGGGACAGACCCATGCCTCTCAGAGCACTGGGGGTGGTGACCTCACTCTCCCAATCCCTAGAGGAATGTGCTCCACCCTCTCTGGAGCCTAGGGCAACAAAACTGTCCCTGAATAGCAGTATGGAACACCCACCCTCTTAAAATGCCAGGACAAACTCACCCTCTCCATATACATGGGTGTGACACCACTCTTGGCCCAAGGAAATGTCTTAATTCCTGACCTCAGCTTCCATGAATTTCCTCTAAAAGCCATTTTCCCTTCCATCTCTCTCCTCCATGTCCTTATTAGTCTGGGATGACAGTGGTTTTGTTCATACAGATATCTCAAAAAGCTTATTGGCTTAGCATGCAGGAAGCAGGGGTCTGAGCCATCACACAATAAGACTTTTGACAAGCATTTCCTGGAGAACTGCATTTTCAATCCTGACTTACAAGTTCCAAGTTTAGTTAATTCCTCAAATGGGGCACTATCATCTGGGAGCTTGATTTCCAGAAACATGAAATTTCTGGAATGAGTTTCTGGTTTCTTTGTGCCCAACAATTCAGTTATCAGCTTATCTCTTTCCTCTAATATTTTTCTAAAAGCTGCAAGGAGAAGCCAAGCTGCATTTTCCATATTTAGTTTGGAAATCTCCTTGACTAAATGTCCAAGTTTGTAATTTTCAAATTCTGCCTTTCAAATAACTACAGTAGTCAATCTTGCTAGATTCTCTGCAACTTTAAAACATATATTGCCTTTCATTTAGTTTCCAATAATAGCTTGATCATTTACTTCTAAGTCCTCATCAAAAGACTCTTTAGCATTCATATTCCTAACAATAGTCTCTTCAAAGCAATCTAAGCCTTTTCTATCAAGCATCTCACAATTCCTCCAAAACATATCCCTTACCCATTTAAAAAACGATTACAGCATTTTTGGTAATTGCAAAAGCACCACCCCACTCCCGGTACCAAATTCTGTATTAGTCAGCCAAAGGGATTCTGATGCAAATACCAGGAATCTGTTGGCTTTTATAAAGTATATTTATTTGGGGTAAAAGCTTACAGATGCAAGTATCTAAAGAATCCAAATCAAGGCTGTTTTCTCACCAAAGTGTGTTGGCATGTATTGAAGCAAGATGGACAGCAATCTCTGTCTGGTCTCTTGGGCCTTCAAAGCTGCTGAGCTTCTCTGTTCTTTTTGGCTGAAAATTATCAGGAAAATAGCTCATCTCTCTTCTCAGGGCTACAGGATCAAATCTCTCTCCACTTCCATGTGTCTTCTGACAGAATGTCCATTTATATCTGCCCACCAAGGGGAAGGGGACTCGATGAGAGTCATGCCCTACTGATGTGGTCAAATCAAAAAGCCCTAAATTTATTTAATCAAGTAAACTTAAATTCCTTGCATTTAATACAATCACAGGGTATTGTACCTATTGGAACAATCAGTTTACAAACACAATCTTTTTTGGGGGGGATTTATAAATAATCTCAAACTGCCATAAGATGGATAACACATCTAGCCATAAGATCAATAAGGAAATACATGGCTTGAATATTACTCTAATTAGTGATAACAGTAATATAATGACTACTGTACCCCATGAAAACAGAATACATATTATTCTTGAGAGCACATGGATTATTCTCCAGGACATACTGTATGTTAGGTAACAAGATGCAATATATTATATTGAAATCATACAGTGTATATGCTCAAAACATACTGGAATGTAGCTAGATAAAAACACAGAGGAAGAAAAGGAAAAGTCACAAATATATAGAAATTAAACAACATACTTTTAAACAACCAATTGGTTAAAGAGTAAATCACAAGCAAAGTAGTAAATGCCTTGAGGTAAATGAAAATGAAAATACAACATACAAAAACTTATGGAATTCAGGGAAGACAGTGCTTAGAGGGAAATATAAGGCTCTAAATAATTACATTAAAAAAGAAGAAAGAATTCAAATCAGAGTCCTACTCTCAAAACTGGAAGAACTGGGAAAAGAATACAAAACTAAATGTGAAGCAAGCAGAAGAAAATGAGTAACAACATTAGAACAAAGATAAATTAATGTTAAAAAAATAAATCATAGTGAAAATCAACAAAAACAAAGGTTGGTTCTTTTCAAAGATCAATAAAATTGACAATCCATTAGTTAAAATGACAAAGATAAAAATAGTATACAAATAACAAAAATTAGAAATGAAAAAGGGAACATTTGTACCAGCCCAACAAAATGAAAAGGACTATAAGAATAAACTATGAACAACTGTATACTAATAAATTATATAACTTGGGTGAAATGGATAAATTCTCAGAAAAACACAAACTACTTACATTGACTTAAGAAATAGCCAATTTTTCAATAATCCAATTACCAGTAAAGAGATTGGATGAGTCATCAAAAACCTCCAAACAAAGAAAAGCCCAGCATCAGATTGCTTCCCAGGGGAAGTCTTACTATACTTAATTTTTCTCCATTCAATTTAGTGAAACATGTATGTGTTGATGCCTATGATTTCTCAGGCCCTGGGCCAACCTTGGTTGTAACGAGTTGACTCAGATACAGTTTTTACCTTCAGTGAAATCAGCAACTGGAGAGAAGAGTAAAGGAGTAATTTATCATCTTCAGGCTGCAGTGTGTTGATATGATGAGCAATACGGTTACACTGATAGGGTAATTTCAAATAATCATAATTTATTAGGCAAATATTGTTACTAACACAATTTTACAGGAAGAGAAACAGAGGCACAGAGAAGTCAAATATCATGCCTAGATTAACCTGGTGGGAAGAAATCAAGCCCATTTTCAAAACAAGGATTTCTGGTGCCAGAACTCATATTTTAAACACTGCACTTACCTCCTCGTGTTGTTCAGCTTCTTGCAGTACAATGTGGTAGCTCTCAGACAAAGGAGTCCTGACAGTTTAAGTCTCATTCTTCAGAGGCAAGGACATGATGAGTATAGTGAATCTGCACCTGTCAAGGAGAATTCTATGGATAGAATCACTAGGCCAGGACATCTTCTTGGGGCTCAGGCAGGGATCTCTGCTCCAAGAAGAATCTATGTGTTCAATATATTAGGAAATCACAGGATTGAGTTTGGCTGTCAATTTAAAAATCATAAATATCTATGCACCTAATCAGGGTGCTACAAAATATATGAGACAAATTGTGGCAAAACTGAAGGGAAAGACAGACACTTCTACAATAGTAGTTGGAGACTTCAGTATGTAATTCACTTCAACAGACAGAACAACTAGACAGAGGATCAACAACAAAAGAGAAAAAAATAAATAAAATGACAAATGAGCTAAACATAACCAATATATACAGAACCTTGTACCCCAAATCAGCAGGATATACATTCTTCTCTACTACTCATGGATCTTTATCCAGAATAGACCACAGTTTCTGTCACAAAACAGGTTTCAGTAAATTTAAAAAGATTGACATTATACAAAGCACATTCTCAGATAATAATGGAATGAAGCTGGAAATCAATAATAGGAGGGAAATGGGAAATTCTGCAAATATATGGAGGCTTATCAACACACTTAAACAATTAGCTGATGAAAGAAGAAATTACAAGAGAAATTAATAATAACTCAAGATTAATGAAAACTAGAACACAACTTACAAATACATATGGGGAGCAATGAAAGCAGTGCTGAGGGGAATTTAGAGGTTTAAACACTTATATTAAAAAGGAAGAAAGAGCTATAATCAAACAACTAAATGAACATATGGAGGAGCTGGGAAAAAAAACATAAAACTAATCCCAAAGCAAGCAGAAGGAAAAAAATAACAAAGATTAGTAGAGAAGTATATTAAATTAAGAACAACAAAAGCAATATAATCAACAAAACCAAAAGATGGTTCTTTTGAAAAGATCAGGAAATTCAACAAACCCTTAGCAAGACTAAAAAAAAAATGAGATAAGATGCTAATAAAAAAATAAGAAATGAAAAAGGGGGCATTAATACAGTTTCACAGAAATAAAAAGGATCATAGGAGGATATTCTGAAAAAGACTATGCCAAGACAGTAGACAATGTATATGAAATGGAAAAATTCCTAGACTTATCGGAACAACATACATTGACTCTACAAGAATTACAAGACCTCAACAAGCCAATCACAAATAAGAGATTGAATCAGTCATCAAAAAATTTCTAACAAAGAAAAGCCCAGGGTCAGATATATTTACATATGAATTCCACCAATCGTTTTGAGAAGAATTAATACCAATCCTGCTCAAACTTTCTAAAAAAATTGTAGAGGAAGGAAAATTACCTAATTCAATTTATGAAGCCAACATCACTCTATACCAAAGTTCGATAAAGTTACTACAGGAATTGAAAGTTACAGACCAATTTCTCTAATGACTATAGAAGGAAAAATTCTCAACAAAATAGTTGCAAATCAAATCCAACAGCATAATAAAAGAATTATGCACCTTGATCAAATTGATTTTATTCCTGATAAATAAGTGTGCTTCAATTCAAGAAAATCAATTAACATAATACATCACATTAACCAATCAAAGGGAACAAACCACAGAATCATCTCAATTCACACAGAAAAGACAATTGACAAAATCCCGTATTCTTTCTAGATAAAAACACTTCAAAAGTATGAATGGAAAAAAATTCCTTAACATGATAAAAGGCATACATTCTACACAATGAGGAAATGGTTGAAAGCTTTCCCTCTAAGATTGGGAAAAGACAAGAATGCCCACTGTCACCACTGTAATTCAATATTGTGCTATAACTCTAGCTAGAGCAATTAGGAAAAAATAAGAAATAAAAGGCATCCAAATAAGAACAAAAAGAAAAAAACTATCACTATTCACAGATGACTTGATCTCATACTTAGAAATTTCTGAAATAACTATGACAAAGCTACAAATGCTAATAAATAAGCTCAGCAAAGTAGCAAGATACAAGAAAAACATGCAAAAATCAGTAGTGTTTTTATACACTAGTAATGAACAATCTGAGGGGGAAATCAAGAAAAAAAATCCATTTACAGAAGCAACCAAAATTATCAAACATCTATGCATTAATTTAAACTGGGATGCAAAAGACCTGTACACAGAAACTACAAAACAGTGCTAAAATCAGTGAAGACCAAAGCAAATGGGATTGGAAGACTAAATATTGTAAAGATGCCAATTTTACCAAAAGTGATTTACAGATTCAATGCAATCCCATTCAAAATTCCAATAGCCTATGTTACAGAAATACAAAAGCCAATTACAAAATTTACTTAGAAGGGAAAGGAGCCCTGAATAGCCAAAACCTTTGTAAAAAGAAAGAAAAGTTGGAGGACTCAGGCTTTCTGACCTTAAAGCATATTACAAAGCTATGTTGGTGAAAATAACATGGTATTGGCATAAAGATAGAAACATTGATCAATGGAATTGAATTGAGAATTCAAAAATAGAGCCTAACTCCATGGGTATGGTAAAGACTGAAGGGGAAAGATTAAGGTCGTGTACATCACTAGAAGGAAAGCCGAAAGAAGAAACACAGGATTGTATAGCATAGTGAATGCTCTTGTGGATAATGAGTATAGTTAATTATGCAAGTATAAGAAAGTTTACCTTTGAAACAATAAATGTTCATTGATGTTATAAGATGTGAATAATAGGATGATATTGGGGCAAAATTATAACCAAAGCAAACTATGGACTGAAGAGAATATTAATATATTATGTACAGCAGGGGAAGTCTAGAGGGATTGAGAGGTATCTACTAAGGGGTAAGGAGGGTTTTTTTTTGGAGCAATAAAAAGGCTCTACCACTGATTATGATGAATGCATAACTATGTGATTATACCAAAACCACTGACTGTACAATGAATATGGATTGTATGGTATATGATTCCATTTCAATAAAATTGATTAAAAATGTTTTTTCCTGTAAAAATTATTCCTATTTGAGCAATTTTCTTAAATTGGTGGTCTACCAGATTGATCCCATGGGCAACAATTTGATCACCTCTTGTCAGTAGAGTATTATTTTCCATTCCCAGCAATCTTAAATAGCTTTCATTACTTTTACATACATTTTAGTTTCTTTTACATTTTTAAATTAATTTATGTTTTATGTTAAAGATTTAAAAAATTTTTTAAAGATGCTTTAGATTATAAAAATAGTACATAAAATATAGGGGATTCACATATGCTCCACCCCATCCCCTCCCACACTTTCCAACATCAACATCTTTCATTAGTAGGTTACATTTGATACAATTGATGAACACATATTGAAGCATTGCTACTAAATGTGGACTATAGTTTACTTTGTAGTTTACACTCTTCCTTACAGTAGGGTTCCTGAGGGCCTCTAGAAATATCTAGACACTCTAAGCAGGGCAGACAAGCTCAGGAATTCAGCATCCTATCAGTGGGACTTACTTTGGAACTTATGCTCAACAGTGTAACAGAGTTTGACTCATTTATAGTTTCCCTACACATTGGCCTTCTGCCCTTAATATTTGAACCTATAATTAATACTACACTTATTAAATATATGCCCCAGAGACTTTAATCTTTGGTCTTTTACATTTTTCAGATAGTTAAGTAATTTAGCTATTAACAAAATTTTATCTTTTTCTTTACTACAATACTTAGTAGCAACTTTTGTGGACTAATTTTGTTATAAAATCCTTATGTTCAATGTAAGTAGTAATTGCTTGTACCCTCATTTACTTTCTAGAATGAAAGGGGATGCATATAGTTTTTAAAATTAAAATAGACAATTATTTAAAAATATGCTATATATCACATCAGTTTTCACAGTTTTCTTCTATTGCTAGTTTGGTATGATTTTTTATTTTATTTTAATCAGGAAAGTTTGTTGGGCTGCATTTTTTTTTTTCATAATTTTTTTTTATTTTTAAAGAAGCTTTAGAGTACATAAATGTTACATTAAAAATATGGGGAATTTTCATATACACCACCCCTCCTCCCACACTTTCCCACATAAACATCTTTCATTAGTGTTGTACCTTTGTTACAATTGATGAACA
>JAQZBX010088366.1:0-12754 GCA_029593785.1 Cabassous unicinctus | reverse complement strand
AGTGGAAGAGTGAATAAACTTAGATGTTTGGCTTCTGCTTATACCCTATTGATGCCAAATATTTCAATCAACCAATTACGACTGTATTTTCTGAAGATTTTGTAAATGCATCGAGTCCTTTAAAATCCTAATCATTTGTATTTAAAAGAATGATGAAGATAGGTTGCATTTGTCAGCATGGGGCCTTTTTGAGGACAAATGTCTCAAACTTAGAGTAACTTTTGGAGTTAGATATGAAATGTACTCCACAAAGAATCTTTGTGATTGGATGCCAAGATTGTCGTCCTCAATTTTAAATCTTGGTCCCAAAATGATCACAAGGAAAGACAAGCTGACTTTTAAAAGTTAGAGTGAATATTATTTCCCATGAACTGTCTAAACATTAGCACAGTAAGTGGTTAAAAAGTGAAAATAAATTTACATAATTATTTTGAATTAGAGAACACGAAACAACTGGTTTCTTCCGAATTGTCCAAATCATTTTTTGAGAAGACTGTACAGAGTCCACAGATTTAGAATTCTCCTTAAAAGGTATTTCAACTTTCACCTACTCAATTTCATGAATGTAAACGTAATTGTAGAGTAGAGAGGTTATTTTGGGGCATGGGCTGTAAGCAAGTGTAAAAGCTCCCCAGGTTCCACTCACTACTAAAAATTATATTTGCAACAATGACTAAAACGAGAAGATTCAGTGAGGCTACAGGGCATGGAGACCATACACTCTCTTCCCAGGACAGGTACATTACCAGACTGAATGAAGCCTTTGCTCAGGCCATATTGTCTAAAAAAGGAGTCAGGTTAGTAGCAACAGCCATGCAGTGACAGAAGGAAAACGAGGAGGGAGGAAACAGTGATATAACAGCATCGTAAGGTCCTCAGATATTGCGCTTTGTGAGCGCATCCAAACTGAAAGGACCACAGGAACTGGGGAAAGTTTTTTAAAAGAAAGGAAGGAAGGAAAGGAGGGAGGGAGGAAGTTAGTTATAAGGAAAGATTGCAGCACAAGTGCTACCGTAAGTAGCTGTTGGCACTCTGAGTGTGTCTCTGTTGGGAAGCAATAGGAAGTGAGGAGGAGTGTGGTAAACTGGAGGATGAGCTGCCGTCAGTGCTCACTGAGTATATTGTGTAAGAAAGTGGATCCACCACAGCTAAAGCATGCAAGTGTTATGCCATCCTGACTTTTTAAAATATTGGTAGATAATTTTAAAAATTAAAAAACACCGTGCTGACCAAGTAAAATGTGGCTGCTCTTTGGTCCTTGATATTCGACCAAAGTATTTTTCAGACATATTCATAATAATAATAATTCAATATTGTTCAGATTCTTTTATAGTGCTTACTAGGGCCTGGCACTAACTGCATCACATGTATGAACTCTCTTAATTCAAAAGAATAGCACCATTTAACACCGAAAATGGTCCAATGCAAATTTCGTGAATTTGTTTTTGTGTTTCAAGAGCAAAAATGGTTCACATGTAGAAAACTCTGAATAATGGCCCCAATTACTCTTGATCCTTAGGTATTTAAGGAGACACCTGGAAAGGAGACTAAGTCAGAGAGGGCTCTGTCTGTCCTAGTAAGACGAAGGTAGACAGCCCATGAGCATTTAGGGAATACTTGGGGAATCAGACTTGTCTAATAGCTGCCAGAGTCCTTTATCCTTCATTGCTCTTGCCCAGCACTGTGTTTTTTGTGGGAAGTGTCTAGGGGCGTGAGAAAGATGCAATCTGTAATGTTCGAGAATCTTTTCAATGCACTATTGCTGTCTTATCTGAAGCAAAAACTCCAAGGAACCAAATTCACCCTTTTCGATAGGGTCTTAGAAGGCTACTGCACTGAAATAAAAACCTTCCACCATGGGTGACCGATATGTCTCATCTTTTCCCTTAAATTTTGCCTATTTCAAACTTTCTTTTTAAACAACAACAACAAAAAGTAAATTCTTTTTGAAGAAGGTAACATATTAAATGTCAAACACTATAATATGACCTCATTTTCCTGGACTCTCTGAAACAGTTCTGAGCACATTCACATAAAGTTTCTGGAGAAAGGTTCGGAAGGGGTGAAGGGAAAAAAAGGAGGGACAAAGGCTGAGCTTATATATTTTACTATTTTCTCTAATATCAGCCTTAGATTTCAGATACCAGGAATCGAGGGCATTATGGATCAAAACAATTCATAGGACCATTATAGCATCTATACACAATCACAAACACACACACAAACACTTTTAATGAAAATAATATTTTTGGAAAGAAAAGCTTTGTTTTCCAGCAAAGAATATTGAAACTCTTTAATTGAATGTGATTTTTAAGAGTACATGCAGGCATAGCTGGTATAGGCAAAACCACATTTTAAGAGTTTTTGGTGGATTTTCCAAATCATTTAGTTATAATGGATTTCATTATAATGTTTATAATGAAATCATCACCAGAAATCATTTTTCAGTTTGGAGGTCTTGGAGATGAAATAGACTTGATGTCCAGTTCCTTTAGTGAACTATCTGGGAAGCGTATTGATCTTTGTAGAGAAATTACAGAGATTTCAGGCATTTTTTTCCCTCCCTAATTTCTGTCATTCTCCTGTGATGCAATATTATCTTTGATTTACTTTCTTGTCTGGGAGTGGGAGCAGTTTTTAAGATTTCCACTTGGCCTGTCCCTGGTATCTTCGATATCTCTGACCCCACAGGCCAATGGACCAACCCAGGGATTTGGCCAGCTACCAAGTATGTCTTGTTTCAAGTATACACTTAGGGACCAGAGAAATGACCTCGGGGTGTGTCTAAAGACCTGGGAGGCAAACCTGGGCCAGGACTCCCATTTACTATCGGGCCCCCATGGGACCACATGGTAACAGGGGATCAAGGAGATGCTTTGGGTCTCTTGGAATCAATGTCCCCTCTTCCTAGTAAATGGCCATCTACCTTTTTAGGGGAAGATGTGCAGGGTATTGCAGGGTCTTTTTTCATGGGGAACTGGCCTCTCCTTTAGTCAGTGGATTCCAGAGTAAAAAAACAGGTTCAGGTCTAGAAATGTTTTACTGGGGTGATGACCTTCAGCCTCCTGACCATCCATCCTTGATTCCTTTTGATTTTATAGGTTGGACATACCCATGCTGGTTGCCCATCTTTTTGCCTTTAAGAACACTGTGTTCTACTAACTCTCTGCACGAACCCTTTGGCTGCCTTTTTGACTTTGCATCGCGTCACAGTAATTGTGTCCACCAGGCTTCTGATGATCAATAAGGATCGCCAACTGGCTTCTGTTGTTTCCGGGTTCTATCACCCCCACTGCTATCAGTAATGGCATCTCCTACTGTCAGCACTGGTCCACAGCCACCACTGAACTTCTGAGGGATGCTAGTGTCCTTCTTACCAGCATATCCCTTGTTGCTGGGAAAATGGTGCCTCCTCTGGGACCTCCTGTGGAACAAGGGAGTCTGGTGGTTTTCTGGCCTTACATAGTGCACCCACTATAGCATGTCCATTTCTCTGAGCTTTTAAACCCCTTCCGCTATCCATCATAGTAATTCTGGCATGTCTACCTTGCTTAGCGGCTCCACTGCTTTTCCTAGGAGTCATCTTAGTAGTGTGTTTGTACCATGTCCCAGGGTACTAGCCAAGGTGTCTTATGTCCTGGGACATGGTCCTAAATAAAACAACTCTCCATTATCCAAGCTTATATTCCACCCACCTTGATCAAGCACTTGCAAAATCCATATCCATTTGCACTTATTTGGCTCCTGCTGGTTCACTTTGACTAGGTCTTGCAGCATTTTGGGTTGTAGTCACTTTCCTCACTTATCAGGCCCCATTTTTCCTCGGCTCGGTTATATTGTGACTTGATTCTAGCTATTGACCTGGTGACAAGCAAGAGGAAGTGCTAGCCCTTAACTGGGAGGAGTGGGCCTCTGTGTAAGCTCTATGGGTTCAACAGAATCTGGGAATGTATGATTCTCATGCACATCAACCCTACTGCCCCCATCCACATGCAAAGGTCAGTATTTTTTGCCTGAACTTGGCATAACACATCTACCTTTCTTGTGAGCTTAACCTTCTTTTTTTTTTCCTAATAAAGTTTTTTCTTTACATTTATTGAAGTATATCACTCATACATGAACATACATAAACAATAAGTGTATAGTAATAGTTGTGAACTTACAAAACAAACATACATAACATCATACAGGGCTCTCATACCTCACCCTACCACCAATACCTTGCATTGTTGTGAAACATTTTTACTAATTTAAGAACATCCTCAAAATATTACTACTAACCAAAGTATTTCCCCCCAACCCACCCTATTATTATTATTTATATCATTAACCTTCTTTTGAGCTCTGCTCCTGTTATGATTAAGTCCCATGCCTGTCCTCAGCTCTTTCTGCCCTCTCTTCAGGAGATGAGAGCATCATATAGGTTACAAAGGAGACTCTTGCTGGCTTTCACACTTAGCTTTCAATTGTCAATTAATCACTCTTAGATTTTGTCATAATTATAAATTTTTCCAGCATGTCATTCAAGATTAGCAATAGCCACCTAATCCCACCATCCCTATTGTTACTGTCCCACATATTTCTCAAGTACCTTCTATATTGCACCAGTTAGTGCTTTCCCTTCCACCAGTAGATCATGCCAGCTTCCCACCGTGAAAGGTTAACAAACATACTGCCACCTTGTGTCAGAAGCTTCCTGGGCACCACCTCCACCAGGGATGGTATTCTAATTGCCAGCCAGGTGGGTGTTTCAGCTCCAAAATTCCATTTCAGCACTGCTTTTGTAGACCACTCCCTGTAAGAAGTGTCACTGGTTGGGTTCCCCAGGAAGCAGAGTCTGAGATGGAGATTAGAGTTCAAGAGATTTATTATGGAGCCTTTGGGATCACTACCTGCGGAAGAGAAGAGGCAAGGCAGGACCGGGTGGAGGGAGAAGGGACATCCCCATGCAGTCTCAGCCAAGGCTGCAAGTTGATTCTGAGGAGATCTCTGAAGCTGGGATGCCCTTCCATGTTGTCATGAATTGAGGTGAGGAGCTGGCCTTTATACCCCAACACTGGTCGGTCATTGGATGCAGGCATCCTGGGAGAGGGTATGATCTTGGTGAGGCAGCTCTCTTCAGCCAACGCATTCCCCTTAGGGGGCTGACAGTCAAGGGCTTTCCACTGGCAGCTCTCCCAGCAGCTGGGAAAGTAAGTCCTTCCTCTCTGAAAGGGCTCTGAGTGGTACATTGCAGTGTCCACTACACCCTTTATCTACCTTAACCAGATATGCCTGACTCAGTGAATCATTTTTTGCAAAGGGTGAATATTAATACTAAGCTTTTGCAGCTATGAGCTACATAACACTGTGGTTCTGGATTTTAACTAAAATTAGCTTTACACCTTTATCTCCCAGCATTCTATCATTTATTCACAGCAGCATTTGCTTAAACCCACAATTTGGGGACAGGACCCTGTGCTATGGGGAACACTGGGTCCAGAGGCTGAAATTTCCTTTCCTCTTTCTTCATTTGACTAACTCCTGGTTATCCTTTAAGATTTTGCTCAAATGTCACCTCCACTATGACATTTTCCCCTAGTTCTCCAGACCAGAGGTAGTTACAACCTTCTTATTGTGCCTACAAGCATCTGGTACTATAGCACCTTGCAGGCCATGTTTGTAATGGTGACGAGCTAAACTTCGGAGCCAGACTCCCTCAATTTGAATCCTAGCTCTGGTATTTACTAGCCATCTAACCTTAAGTAAGTAATTTAGCCTGTTTCTGTCTGTTTGTTCATTTGTAAAACTGGAGTGGTACCATATGAGGATTCCACCTCAAAAGGTTATTGTGGGAATAAATGAGTGAATATGCATGAAGCACTTAGAACTGTGTAAAGCACATAATTTATTCTACATGTCTTTGTTATTACCTTATTTCATTTTTTTATTGCATCTCATTTTTATTGGCTCATCAGGGGCAAGGACCATCTTTTATTGGCCCTTAAAGAGCCAATTATTAGCACAGTGCCTGGCACACAAAAGAATGCAATAAACACTCAATGGCTAAAGAAGGCTATTTATCTAAGACTTAGAAATCTGTAGCTAGCACAATGATAAATATAAATTGCCATCACTAAAAGCAAACAATAATGTACATCATAACCTTGAAGAATTACTTTTATTTTTCCTTGTGATGGCAGTGTTAAACCAGTGTTTCCCAAAGTGTCATCAATGAAAAACTTGTTCTCCAAAATAATATATATGAATGAGTTCAGTAGTCAAATAAGTTTGGGAAATTGTACATACATTACTGGATTCATAATAGAATATCATATAGAACTCTGAAGTTCAATAGGAATGTGTGGTGGTTTAAATAGACAGTCACAAATATTTTGATCTTCTTCCTTCTAGAGATGGAGCTTATTTCCCCTCCGGTGGCATATAGATTGGACTTAATGACTGACTTCTAATGAATAGACCATGGCAGAAGTGACAGTGTGTGACTTCCAAGACCAGATGGTAAAAGGTACAGAAGCTTCCTCCTCCTTCTCTCTTGGGTCATTTGCCGTGGGGGAAAGCAGTTGCTATGTCTTCAAGTGAAGCACATTTGGCAAGGAACTGAGGACTTCTGCCAACAGCCATGTGAGTGTGCCATCTTGGAAGCAGCCCCTCCAGCCCCAGCCAAGCCTTCAGGTATCTACAGCCCTGATCAATGTCTTGACTGCAGCCTACGAAAGAGCCACCCAGGTCAACTGCTAAATTGGGGGTAATTTGTTATGCAGCAAGAGATAACTAATTCAAAATGAAACATGTTTAACTTTATATAATCCAATGTCTGACTCAGGACACTCTTTCCACATAACAACCATTACCACTGCAGCCCACTCTCTTCTTAGAATGTTAAATATCATGGTATAACAACAACAACAACAAACAAAAAAAAAAACAAAGAACAACAAAAAAAATCATGGTACAATTACATACTACCAAGTTTCTTTGAAGCTTTGTTTTAAATTTTTTAAAAATAGGCAAGTTTTTTTTCTTTTCAAAATTTTCTACAAAGATATTTAAATTAAAAAAAAAAACACTGTCATACTATAATCTCTAGGCTTTCTAAAGATCAGATTCAATTTCTTTGCTCTGTTAAAATGCCACCTTTTCCTTATAAGAATAATTTGTTTCACTTTTGTTAGCCAGAGATTTATTTGTGGTTTTTAAAATAAATTGCAGGTTTTGTTATTTAGGTGTATTTTGATCTGCCTTATATAAACTAATTTCTATCAGATTTAACTCAAACATTAAATATTTTATCTAAAATAAAAGAATTTGAGAATTTTGTAGAAGTGATTCTTTTCCCTCAAAAGCTATTTCCAGAGGAATGGATGTGGCTCAAATGGTTGGACATCCATCTCCCATATGGTGGGACCTGGGTTCGATCCCCGGAATCTCCAGGTGAAACTAAAAAAAGAAAAATATAGAAGGCACGTGGGCCACCAGGCCCCGCGAGCGGATGAGCACCCCTGGCCCCACGCGTGGGTATGCCATCAGGCCCCATGCGTGGGTGTGCTGTCAGGCCCTGTGCATAGGTGCACCGTCAGGCCCTGCCAAACCACGTAGCAAGATGATGACATAACAGGAGAGTGACACAGGGAGAGCCAAGACGAGACACACCGAAAAAAAAAACAAAACCGGGAACTAAGGTAGACCAGGCAGTAGGACACCTCTCTCCCACATTGGAGATTCCCAGGATCGAATCCCGGTGAAGACAGGAGTAGAAGGATGAGAAGAGAGGAGAGGAAACAGACACAGAGAATTACCCAGCAAATGGACACAAAAACAGCAAACAGGAGGGGGGTGAAAATGGATAAAAAAATGAATAAATAAATATTAAAAAAAAACAAAACTATTTCCAGTTTAATGTTATTACTAAATCAGCTCTTTAGAAGTTCACTTTTTTTGAAAAAAATATTAATACCTTTAAATAAATTTAAAAAATCAATGGAGCAGGCTTTCTTTAGGTATATTCAGATCAATGCCTCATAAATATTCAAAAAATATTGCCATTAATCAGTATTGTCCTTGGATGGTTTATCAAAGTTTTGGGTTATCCATAACAAGCTTGCTTTCAAGTTCAATGCAGTTAGTATTGTATCTGCATAATTATAGTTTTTTTAGGCATTTCAATTTCCTCTAGTTAGTTCTCAACCCTTTGAAGCTCAAATACTTAGGCACTCCCTACTTTAAGGAAGTTTTGAGAGAGCACAGATTTTTCAGCTGTTAAGGAAAGAAGACATTTTCTACCATGATATGGATTAAGGAAAGAGCTGAATAGAGAGGTTGGGTAGAGACATACAATGGGACAACTAGGAGTCTTTCTCTATGCCTGAACCATGTCTCCTCGATATGCCTTCATCATTTCCTTTGAAGTAAATATCTCGATCATCTGACACACCGATTTTCAAATGTAAGAACCGAACACATTCCAAAGTCAAATGTAAAGAATTTTTAGTTTCACGGCTGTTTTACATTAACCTAATCTCTGATCTTCCCAAATAGTTTGAAAAATTGAGACCTAATGACAGTTAAAGCAAACAATTTCTTTATAGCTGGCTAACTTTATTGAGTTATTTTTCTTCAGTTTCACAATCAGAATAATGAAAATCAGTATAATAAAATATGTAAATCTATCAGTTATGGCTCTGGGCTATAGAATCCTACAGATTCTAAAATAACACTAACGGTAACTATCAATGAGTCAAACATGATTTAGACCCTTTACATATATTATCTTTCTTTATCCTCAAAATAGTCCATGAGATAGGAAGTATTTCCAGCTTTATTTTACAGAAAGGAAACTGTGGCTCAGAGAAGTACCTTGTTTCAGAGTTGAAAATAGATTTGTCTTGACATCAAAATCACAAATAATAATAGGATTAATTTTTAACTCTGTTACAATATTTTTTTGCCTTTTTAAATTAAAAAAAAATCTGTTTATGGGATGTCTTTAATTGAAAGAATTGTTATATATAACAACAGACCTCAGTATGAAGACGGAAGGTGTAGTTTGTATAAAAGATTGTATCTGTTTTCCCATTATACCTTTAAGCACACCAGGTATATCAGTTCTACAATCAACTATGATAATTAGAGAAATAACAAATACCCTAGAAGGAACATTTTCTAGTGATTATATCATAGATAGCATAGTAATATGTTTATAAGCTAAGCAGAAAAACATTCTCAGAAGCATATAGTTCAGGTCAGTGATTTTAAAAGAATTCCATAGGATGAATAGCCCTCTGTCAGAATAAGAGTTGTGGTGCAAATTCCATTATAATTCTCTTTTCTCAGTCACTTGGAACTTACTTAGAAAGTCTCTTTCCAAGTGAAACTGTCCCTGGTGGCTGCCTCCCAAATGTGATTTTTTTTTTTTTAAGTTAAAGGAAAATTTGTTTTTCCATCCAGGAAGGAAATAGTTATTCAACCTCTTTTTTCAAAGACTTTTAGGCATAAATATGTCAAAATGCAGTCTTTCAAAGACTTAAAATTTTATGTAAAGTTAGGGAGTACTCAATTATTGTTCTTTTTTCTATCGTATGAAAAATTATAAATATATTAATTTAGAATTTTACAAAGTTCAATAAACTGTCCACAATATTAAAATTTGGAGAAAAATCAGGACTGGTTTTATAGATCTACAGTTGAATTGAACTTGACTAAACACTTGACTGAAGTTTGATTCACAGTGGTCTATCTACATAACCAGTCATGTAATCAAGATAAAGCATCACAGCCCCTCTATTCCAATGCCATTACGAACACCTCTGTAGCAAACCTGGAAATGCTATCCTTTCAGGTCTAGTGCAGGTGATCTTAACCAGGGGTCGGTGTTTTTTAATTGAAATTTTAAAAAATATATATTATTCTTGTGGGACATGTTGGTGCAGGTGTGATATATTTATTAAATAATTCACAGTATAGTGTGGACTTAGGGGTCCATGTTTTTATCTGACTGACAAAGGGGTTGTGGAACAAAAGAGGTTAAGAGCCCCTAGTATAGTGTGATTTGCCTTTGTTGAGGGAGGTCTCCTTTAAGGTGAGTTCAGCAGCTGCCTATGATCTGCAGATGCCAAGGTCTCCTTCAGTCTTAAGATTGACCAGCTAAGCAACTCCACCCCACTCTCCTAACCTTTTGCATGTGAATTAGTTCCCATGTTGTTCGCACCAATTCAGTTTCAGAAAAATTTATAAGATAAGCACACACGTGAATTTAACTATCTCAAAGAGCATTTCACCTGCAAAACCTGTTGAATTAGATGTTTCCAAATATTATTTAGAACAAAGAAAAATCATTTTGTACCACATAAACTATAAAAAGTATAAACCAGCAAGCAAATTCAGAAGTAATCAACTCAACAATGTTCTGATTAGCCACAATGTTTGTTTATGCCTGCTACCAGAACTCTAAAACTAATCTGTGGTAGTCATTGTTTTCATACTTTATAGGCAATAAAGATCAAATGTGATAGTAAATTGTATGTTGTTTTAGAATAAATCAGTTGGGCTGCAAATTACAAAGAAAAAGGATGGGTTAAAAAAGCTGGAAATATCTCTCACATATTTAAGAAGTCTGAAGGTAGTTGATCTTGGCTGGAATGGCATTTCCCAGTGACAGGGACTCACCGCCTTCCATGTGGTTGCCTTGTTGTGTGAAGCCTCCATTTCAAGGTCATTTCATGTTCCAAGATAGTTGCTGAAGATCCGGCTATTATATCTCCATTCAGTCTACAGGAGGAAGACAAAGAAGTAACATGCATTGGCTCCTTACTCCCATGTATCTCCCATTGGCAAGAATTAGTCACATGGCCTCACTTGGCTGCAAGGGGAGCTAAGAAATGTAATCTTTATTCTAGAAAGCCATGTGTCCAGCTAAAATTTAGGAGTCTTCTTTTTAGGAAGAAGGGAAGAATGGATATTTGAAGGAAGGCTAACAATCTCAGTCATATGTGTGATTAACAAATAAAATTTAAAAGTTATGACAATTACAAAAAATGAAGAGTAGGAGAAAGCCTGACAAAGACAGAAATATTTGAATTAGGTTAAGGAAAAACATAAACATTGATTATAGTAGAAATATTTCTTTTCATGCAACACTTCCACAAGGTCTTCTCTGGGTCTTCAAGGTAAAATATCTTGAAAAATAAAGGCTATATCTTTATTTCCAAAGGAAAGTGGATATTTGGCAATTAATGAGTTAATGTAGATTGTATAGTTAGCAATCTAAAGGTTAAAAGATTCCATATTTGAATAAGAATTGCTTTGGATGCCACACTATGGTATGTTTATGCTTAAATATTTATGATCTACTAGAAAGATCTTATTCCTAAGGAAATATGTGTAATGTCATCCTTGCTATTTAGTACTTGGCTATGGTGTACATTGCTCAAATATTTTCACAACCTCAAGTACTCTTTTTTTCCTAAAATTTTCTCTTTAAACCAGAGAGAAAATTACATCATCAAATTAAATATAAAAATAGAATGTATAATTTTTAAGTAATTTCAAAAAAAATACATATTGAGTGATCTGAATCATCTTTAGAGAGATAGTATCATGCTTTGGTTAAGATAGCTGATTCTACCATTTACTAGTAATGTGGTATTGGGCGAGTTAATTGCTTCAAGTTTCAGAGTTGTTTGCTCTAAATCTCCAGATGGAGATAGTGAGCTATCTACTTCATAGAATTGTCATGAAGATTAATGAGCTTATGTATGTATACTGTTTGGCATACAGCAAGAAATTAATAAACTTTAATGATATATCACAGGCCAAGGTTGTCTGTTTCAATTGAACTACTCATAATTTTATGCTTGTTCTTCAATTTTTTCTACCAAAACTTTCAAAGAAGTTGGTTGTTTTAGAATTTTCAACTGGGCTTAACTTATAACTTTTTTTTTTAATGCTGCCACTTTTTAAAAAAAATTATTATTCTCCCCCTTGCCACTTGCACTTGCTGTCTGCTCTGTGTCCATTCACTGTGCATTCTTCTGTGTCTGCTTGTCTCCCTTTGTTGTGTCATCTTGCTGCACCATCCGCGGGCACAAGCCATCAGCTCTCCGTGGGCATGGGCCGTCAGCTCTCCATGGGCGTGGGCCAGCTCGCCTTCACCAGGAGGCCCTGGGAACTGAACCCCTTATAATTTTTAATATGTTTTAGTGATGAAGTAAATGAGTGGAGGTTAGAGATGTGTGATTATGCTGAGTGAGATCTTTAACTCACAGAACTATTAAAATATAAAAAGTCAAAATCACATTTTCTTTTTCATGTAAAGTTCATTCAGATTTTTGGATTATATATTTATAATTTTCTCTTTACTGCCTAGGATGTTCCCTTCAAAGATATTTTAATAGTTAGTGTATAAAAATATAACCTATGTCTATATGAGATTTACAAGTAAGTCAGGGAAGTGGATGTGGCTCAAGCGATTGGGCTTCCGCCTACCACATGGGAGGTCCTAGGTTTGGTTCCCAGTGCCTCCTGGAGAAGGCAAGCTGGCACAGCAGGCAGGCAAGGCGAGCTGATGCAACAAGATGACACAACAAAAGAGACATAAAGAGGAAAGACAATAAGAGACACAACAAACCAGGGAGCTGAGGTGGCTCAAGTGACTGAGTGCTTCTCTTTCACATGGGAGTCCCCAGGTTTAGTTCCCAGTGCCTCCTAAATAGAAGATGATTACACAGCAAATGGACACAGAAAGCAGACAGTGACC